>ML791363.1:235880-248482 GCA_009831015.1 Picea engelmannii
AAAAACAGACTCCGCAAGGCAAACAACTGAAGTCTTCTGTAAAAACATTTATAAATTACATGGTTTTCCCAAAGTGATCGTCAGTGATAGAGACGCCAAATTTAAAGGAAACTTTTGGAGAGAGTTTTGCAAACAAATCGGGATGTCTCTTAACATGAGCTCATCTTATCATCCACAAATAGATGGACAAACAAAAATTGTCAACAAGTGCTTAGAAACTTACCTTCGTTGCTTTGTCACTGATAAACAAAACAAATGGCTTCAATGGTTGCACCTCGACGAATGGTGGTATAACTCCACATATCACACATCAGCTAAAATGACACCATTTCAAGCTCTTTATGGATATCCACCACCGTCATGGAAATAATTAGCCATAAATCAAACAAAAGTTGCATCAGTAAAAGAGCTTTTAGATGAGAGGCAAAAAGTCGTGCAATTTCTCAAGGAAAACTTGGTTATAGCAAGAAATAGAATGAAGCAACAAGTTGATCAACACTTAACAGAAAGAGAATTTGATATTGGAGAATGGGTATTTGTGAAACTTCAACCCTACAAACAATTATCACTTAAACAACAAGGAAAGAATAAGTTAGCCCCGAAATATTACGGACCATATCAAATTAATAGAAAAATCAGTCCCGTCGCGTATGGATTGGACTTACCAGATAACAGTCGTATCCACAACATTTTTCATGAATCATGTCTAAAAAAAGTTGTTGGCCAACGCACAAAGGTGCGAACTTTACTTCCCATGTTGGATGAAGAAGGCAGAATAATTTTAGAACCAAAAGCCATTATTGCCTCTAGAGAAAAGAAGTTACGATCTTGCATAATCAAAGAATATCTCATCAAATGGAAAAACCTTCCAGCGGAAGATGCAGCATGGGAGTCCGAACATTTTCGTCAATTACACCCATTGTTACCAATGCTTTGAGGACAAAGCATTCTTAAAGAGGAAGGCAATGTTATGAACATAAATACATAAATAAATGTTCATAAACATAATAATTAATTAGTAAATAGCTAGTAATAGTAATTAGTAATAATGAAAGGACATGTTCTCCAAAAGACATGTCTTGTGGTGAAAGGGCACCCATGTGTGGGTATATAATCAAGCCCTCCTTCTCAATTGTAAATCATCATTTTTATCATATCTCTTATCAATTATTTATATTTTATACATTATTATTCAGTTGCATTCCTGGTTATTTATTACATTCATCTATCCACAAAATCACTTCGAATCCAAACCAAATTAACAGGATCGTTTTCTCAAACTGATATCACTACATTAAACATAAACAAACGATCCATGCTATTTGCGAATCAAATCAAAAATGGTATGTAAATTATCAGAAACGAAATCATAGTGGAATTAATTGGTTGATAACAGGATCTATAAGAGTCATCCAATCATTTGTTATTGCCAATTAGGGACAGACAAAAACGATTGACATTCAACGAAATCATTACTTGAATTCATTTCAAAACTAACTATTAACCGACTTTTCTCATGCGAATTGAACAGAAATAACATATGTCGATCTGAGTTTAACAAAAAAAAATTGAAAATTAAAATCAACAGAGCAGCATCAAGTCTATTTTCGATACGAATCCAACTCATAAAAACAATCGTGCTAACTCAAGATACGCAGCAATCCAATCAAAACAAGAGCGAATCGAACAGTTTGATTTTGACATAGTCGTTATGAATCAACACAGTTCCATGATTTCGACGAAGAGATCTTTTGCACAGTTCAAATATAATCCAAATCTGAACGAGAATGTTGACAAAACAGAGTCGTTTTTCCAATTTAATAGACTACCTCGTAATTATTAAGCCAATTCAATCCTATGAAATCGTTTCAAAAATCAAATCATAACAACTAAATCAGGGTCGCTGTGATCCAACCAAAACGAAATCATATCAAATCAAAACATAGTCAGGCTCTAGTTTTAGCATAAAAACCTCATGTTCAGGTTAGATACAAACAAAATCCAAGCGAAAGCAAAAACCATTTATTTCGTTAACTCAAACCAACAGACAAACGAATCAAACCCAGTGAAAACCAATCAATTGCTAAACTGGGCACGACCAAATTGTGTAACCAAATCATCACTTCATTTAATTTTAGCAAAACGAAAACAATGTATAGGATCTACAACATAACCATTTTTTATATGGCTATGACAGAGTCATTTCGAACAATGGACAGGGCTATTTGAAAACCAAACTCAATTCATTATATTAATCCTAGCAATTCATAGAACGGAATTGATATCGAAATTCATACCTGGATAATGAGCAGACAACTTGGTCATGATAGTTTGGAATTGATGACGACTGTAGCCTATTCGACATTCCTAAATACGATGGAACCAGTTGTTTTCTGCTTCTTTTCATTAGCTTGAAGCTTGTCCCTTTGGCTTGTCAACACTGTAACTTGGTTTTCCAACGATTTGATTTTGGACTGTAAGAAGGGAACGTCAATATAGTAGCGTTCCAACCACACATTACATTGGTTGCACGATGACTGCCCGGGCTTCGAAGTTGCAGGTGAGGGTTTGGTTAAATCACCAAGGGTTTCATTAGGTAGCTTGATACCTGGGTAACTAGGATTGTTCTTTAAGCATGGGGGCAAATTAGAAACAAAATCATAGGGTGGCTCGGAGCACAGACCTTGGGAATAAGGGTATTCACTAGCCAGGAAGTGCTCGATATCAGAGTCCGAGTCTTCACTAAGGACTATGGGCTTTTGATCAACACTAGGTTTAGATTTATTCTCGGCAAGTCTCGATATAAGTCGAGCATTCTTTTTACCTTTGCTGTCAACAGTAGGGTTACCGTTGACCTTCTTGCTCACAGGCTTTTTTACAGCCTCAACCTTGTTTGTTATAACGTCGGGTAGGTCGATATCAGGGCTGACCGAGGGTTTGGGAGAAGGTAGAAGGGCATGAAAGGGAACAGGTGGCCCAACCTTAGTCTCACTAACCACAGACTTATCGATTTGGACAGACTCTGAATCAACAAAACCATTCCAAGAGAGAAAAGCTTGCCAACTATCGCCATGGAGGTTTAAATGATGAACGACGATGAGTCTGATCAGGCCATGGTGAAACAAGCTACTATCGGCCTTCTCTCGTTTAAACCTCTTAGCCATTTTATAAAGACTTCGTTGGAAATAAAATGGCATGTTCAATGGATAACCCATGAAATTCATTAACAGTCGAAGATGATAAAGAAAAACCAATCCATACCGACCCTCACAGGTCACAAATTGTTTAACCACTATCAAAAGATCATGCCACCTAGGTTTAAGCATGGAAATAGGCATACCTCTGTCACATGATGTGACCTTTCATGAGACGAACAGTAATGGCCATGACACCTCATCAACTTTAGAGTTTTTAAACCATCGCTAGCCCATGGCTGCTAATCCTGTGGCAGAGTTGATGAACTCTTCACTAATTTCAAGTTGAATGTCACCTATTTTGGCCCTACATCCATCAAAGGTAAGGGCGAATTTCTGTGCAACAAACAAATTGAAACCCTCGAACCTCTGTACAAACGTGAGCCAACCATTATCCTCTAAATCTTTCTGGGCGTTATTGAACAGTAGCAGGGTTTGACTACCGTTCGGATCAATTCACACCACCGGTGCCATGGAGAAGAGCACATGATAAGTGATGTGAACAAGCCAGGTTTTGAACGCAGCCTACGCAGGGGAAGAATGCTCAAAGGCTTACCCGATGCTAGCAGAGATGAAACAGGGATAGGGATAAACATTAATGACATCGTGCGAAGGTGGTGGAGCTAGTTCATACATGCACGAGAGTCATATCTACAGTACAACCACCGGTGCAAATAGCTTTTCAACCCATTATTGTATAGGTTAACGACTATGCCAATCAATCAACCAATGAAATCAATGGTAAGTGGTTTAAACATTCGCGCGATCAAAATTTATGCCATAGTTCTAAACCAAACACACAAATCAAAACCAATACCAAGTTAATGCCAAAGGTTTTGATAACATGAACTAGGTGTCATATTAAATGATATATATCAAGGGTTTAACCATAACACCTATGTTCTTTTATGAATCTAATGTGCCAAGTGAATTGGCCAAATAACATGTAAATCCAATCGTCAATGCATCACAACCTCAATCACTCATGAAATGAAATCACATAATCAATCAAAGAATGTCAAATGAGTACAGATCAAAAGGTTTTGCCAACTGCATAATGATAAGTAAAATGTAAATGCAATGGGCATATCGACAAGAATGATAAAGACAATTCAGTGAAGATTTTAATGCGACTTCAAAAACCAAGTTTTCATGCTTGCAGTTGTGAAAACTAAAACAAAGGTAAGTGTGCAAATAGCGCAAAGAATAAAAATGAGAATTGCGACGAAAAATTTAAGGTTTGCAAAACACTGGTGTAGGCAGCTTATAAGACAGTAAAAAAATGTGAATTGGTTGCCAACAGGTTGTCTTATAGAAACTATTACTTCTATATTTCTCAGCAAACCTGTTAGTTTCTCAATGGCGATCAACAAGTTAAATCGTAGGAAAACAAGAATGCAGTGGAAGGGATGAAACATTGATCAGGAGCTCAGGACCAAGTGTCGTAAAATTGCTCAAAATTGAACTTGCTCAGAAATGGTTGAAGTTGGGACGACGGGATAGGTCTCGTCGATACGATCCTGTTGCGGGAACGGCACACAAAACCGACTCTGCATGACAAAGTTATCTCAGTCAGAAATTTCTTATTTCATTATAAAAACAAAAACAAAATATAATGAAATTATAAAAAAGAAAAATTAAAAAAAAAAAACTATATACAATGGTTTTTAATACCAAAACATTTCGTGGGCGCGTTGGCCGCCACTTGGCATCCATATATATAGTTTTGATTAAAAACTTTGGCGGGCGGAAGCACTATAGTTATATTAAAAACATTTTGTACGCGCAACAAGAGCAACCAACGGATTCGAACATGGGTTGATTGCATGAAATCCCCGCGCCCTAACCACTCGGGCTAGCGGTGGTAGTTACAATGAAAAGGGCACGTTTTTATTAAAAGGTGGGCACATGTTTGGAGGCATGTGAAAAGGGGGCCAGCCCCTAAGGACCAGCCCCCGTGTTCATAAAACCTTGAGCCATAACCTTGGCTCTAACCCCTTGGGCGGATTTTTATGCGCGCGGTCTGACAGGTGGTCACATTGCATGGTTTAAAACCGTTAGATGCCACGGTTTGTTAGCAGTTGGCGCGTTTTGGGGCGGAGTCCGCCTTTTTTGACATTTTGGCTATTTTTAGCTTGGCTAACTCCCGCTACTCCTATTTTGGTGGAGTTTTGTTGGGGAAAAGAAGGAGGAGTTAGTTATTGAGATATCTCGGGCTAGAGGAAACCATTCTTGACGAAATTTTGATGGATTTTGGGTCTCTTTGATCTTCTGAAGCCAATGGATCAGGTTTTAGAGCCATCTGAGGTCATTTGCAAGTGATTTTTCTTCATGGAAGTTCCAGGAGCCATTAAGGCCAAAACAGTTTGGGAGATGCATTGGGATTTGTGCAGCTAGTGAATGTGGAACGAAGGTCATTCCTGAAGTTTATCAGCATTCTGAATCTATTTATACAGCTCTTTTTTCCTGTTGAGGCATTCTTCTCATTGTTTAGCTTCAGGGAAGCTTTCAGGGCCACCAGGGTCATTTCAGTGCTGGAGCTGTTTGGAGGCTATGTGCATCCATTTTTGGTGATTCAAAAGCCTAGGTTGGCTATTTTCGACCTTATGAATCTGATGGCAGAGGTTTCAGAACCATTTGAGGTCATCTTCACCATGAAATTCTTCATGCAATATTAAAGGGCCACCAGAGCCATTTGGGGAAAGTACTGTATAAGGTACAATTTCACTGTTTAGTGTTTGGGAAAGAGCATGTTCAGCTAATTCCTATCTTCTGATTCTGTATTTACAGTCAGATTTGTCTTTTGAGACACTCATGTTCTTGTATTAGCATTTGTAGCATTTATAATACAAGAGGACAAGCCTAGTTTGGGAGGTTTGGTCCAGCAGATGTAGCCTGAAGTGGGTGAACTGCTTTATCATTTTGGTATTGCTGTGATTTGATGTGTTATTGCTACATTTGATACTGCTGTGTATTAATTTATAACACATATTTAATCTTGTAAAAGAACCTTTCCCCTCACATGAATATTGACAAGAAGAAACAAGAACCCTACACATAAACAAGTTGCACATCTTAAACACATGAAGCAAGGTCTTGTTAAGAGTTATTTAACTTGTAAGTGTTTACTTATTATTTCTTTAGGCAGAGCCTGTAAAGGGCCAGGTAGCCTCTGGAACTCATCCTCTCTTTAGAGGTGACATGTCCGGTAAATGCTCCTACAGTCTATCTCTGTGTAAGAAATAGTAAGTTCTCACATTTTCAGAGGTCACATTGGAGTGTATAACACACATTTTGAAATATGGAAAATGGATACCTTGCACCCTTAAACAAGTACATTCCATTTTCAGATCAAACATGATAGTTGTTTTTTTCATTTTTTAGAAGATCCATTTGCATCTTTGTTGGAAGAAGTAAACAGTACAAATGTTTTTAATTTTTTGAGATTTGGATTTATGGATGAAATTTTGAGTCAATTATCAGCAAAAAAATCTTTGGAACAAGAAAGTGCAAAGAAAACAAACAGTGGATAAAATGTTGTCATGAATGCATTGGCATTATGATTTCACTTGATTGGCAGTTCATTTCAATAGTTAGGGTAGGTAGGAGTGTGTGAATAAGCTTGTTGGTCAATCATTTTTCAGTTTGGATTTCCAGTATTGTGTACAGTCAGATTTTAGCGGTATATTCAGTGTTCAATATCCAATTGAGAGCAGTGTGCAGAGTTTGGTTTTTAGAAGACACTAGTGACAGGTCAAAGAAGAGCACACACACATGTTTTGAGAACATCCCAATGGATCAGGCACCAGGTCTACAGTTCTTTGATACCTCACAGGGAGGATAGCATCCCCAGTTGGAGACTATGTTATCACCATAACAATTTTCAGATAGGATCCAAGTCTTGGAAATTTAACGAAGAGATACATCGTTATGGAAGCATGATAATTTAGAGGATAAGGTCACATATGGAGACATATGGACAAATATAGTGGATACGTGGGGGTTATGGGACCCATCCAACCATAGATCTCAGATGCCACAGATCAACGGTCAAAAATCCTATCGGGCAATGAAATAGCACGAGAGTTAATTGCTCGAGGGTAGGCCAAGGAGAATACAATGGTTTCATTTTGTGGGTGTGTGGTACCCTCAGAGACACATTGAGGCTAAAAGAAGTCTACTCAAAATGGTTCTTTCCAACCCCTGATATCAAAATTTGTTGAGACCCGATGGACCGTAGATCTTGGAGTAGCCCAGATCAACGACCAAGACACATATCGGGCATTGAAGTGGCGCAGAGGATAATTTTTCGAAGGCGAGACGAGCAAAATACCATGGTTTCACCTCGAGGAAATGTGATGCCATCAAATTCATATCAGAGGGAAACGTGGGTAGACTTGAAAGCACCCAAGCTCACCCCGATGTCATGTGTTAAAAAATCATTTGATATACATCGCTTCCAAAGATCACGTATGGAAAGGGAAGAGTTAACGGCTTATCCAGTCACATCAATACCATTTCTTGAGTACTTTATGTCGTACAGCGTTGGGTAAGTGCCACCATAGAGACAATCTAAAGGCTCATCATTCAAAACTAAGAGCCAAGTGTGATAGGTTGTAGTTTGGACAAGTACTTTCGTCAGTAATCTGTGATTAAGCACTCAATGATAATCATCCTCCAAAACATAGATAAATTTATCCTGTTTGGAAAAATCAATATTCCATTTTGAATGAAGTAATTAATAAGATCAACTTCCTAACTTATGTATGATTAAGGGAGACAAGTCTAATTTTTTCTACAAAATTGGGAAAAATGGATAAAGTTGATCAAGAAGCCCCCAATGAACCAAGATTTTCAACTAATATGACAAATTCACCAGCGAATAAGAAAGAGAGGTTGGTTGCACATATATTGGCAAAACAATTCCATACAGATCCTACAACATAACCAAAAGAAGACAAAGAGATCAGATTAAATCCCATCATAAGGGATTTAATCATCAACGGATACGTGGACGGGCGCGACAAGAGATTAGTAAAGAGGAAGCGAAGCAAGCGACAAAAAACATGAAACAGAGTTGAAGCAGCTGAGAGCATTGGGGAAAACCAACCAATTTGGTTGAGCACTCTAAAGGAAGAAATCAAAAATCTGGAATAAGTTCTCAGGTTGAATTGAGTACGTTTCAGAAAAGTTTTGTAATTATATGGACATGTGGCATTCAACAAAAAACCTCGGATATGTCAATCATGTTTATAACGCTCCCTATAAAGTAGGATAAAAGTTGTTATGCATTACTCCTTTTTGTAACCGATCTCTATCTTTAGAACTATGGGGA
This sequence comes from Picea engelmannii, assembly GCA_009831015.1. Lineage (NCBI taxonomy): Eukaryota > Viridiplantae > Streptophyta > Pinopsida > Pinales > Pinaceae > Picea > Picea engelmannii. The sequence continues at coordinate 244,410 of ML791363.1, forward strand.
AGTTGAATCGTTTTGAATCCTGCATGAAAATATTCTATATATATAATTCCAAGGATAAATAAAGTATGGAGAAAAGAGGGGCATGCCCTCTTAGCAGGAAGGCTTTGTAAAATCCTGGAGCTAAAGTGAATATACAATGTAGAAGCAAATTTTTGAACTATTTATGAAAATATTCTAATTGGTTGTGATATGAGTCTTGTCTTCTTTCGTAGTGTGTATTTAGTGTGTCTTTGAAATCCCATTTACAATTTCCTCTTTTAAATTGGAGAGTTAAAAGTCTGGAATTCGTCTGATAATGCTCTAGACTTAGCAATTTAAATTCATGTGTGTGTTTCTTCCTAACTAATTCAAAATTCATTTTCATATGCTCTGATGTAGTTATGTGTTTTCATTTTCCTTCTTTCACCATGCAAATTTCAATTTAAACTTAGACTCATTTCCTCATTTATCCCTTTTCCTCTTGATAGTTCCAATTATTTGTCAATATGTTATTCATTTCTGAATCCATGGCCCAAATGTCACCCCCATTTCTTCAGCAACTTTATAATACCCCCCAAAACAAACAAAATATAGCCAATGATTTCCAAAAAAATATCAAGTGACATGAGAAATCCCTCTCTAAGTTGAGCAGGCTAGTGCTTCGGCTCTAAAGTAGGTTGAAATAGTTACCTCTGTCATTTTTCTATTCATCCAAAAAAAAATTACAGAGTGCTAACAGGGAGTAATACAACCACACTAGTGCTAAAGGAAATGGTTTCTTCTTTGTTGTCAGAATAAATGAGAAGGAAGAACATGGAAGGATCGACCAAAGATGCTATGGTAGTGAGAGGTTGACCGATAGACAAAGATAAAGGTAGATTCTCTAGTAGAAAGTTTAAGTTGAAGGGTAGATCTAAATCCTCATTTCAGTCGATGTGAAGATGTTGGAAATGTAGTAAAGTTGGGAATTATAAAAAGGAATATAATTCGAAGGAAAAATAAGTCATTGTTGGATTGAACAAGAAGCAATCGACTGAGAGAAAGACGATCCTGGATAAGGGAGGTGATGTGTACCTAGCGTCGACCGGTACACAATCAGATCAAGATGTTTGGTTGATCGACTCAAGAGAATCCTATCATATGAGACCACATAAATAATGGTTATGTGAATATTAACGATATGATGGGGGCGATGTGTTCTTGGGAGATGAATCGACAACCATAATTGTTAGACGATGAAGAGTTCGATTGACACTTCAATATGGGACGAAAAGGACCCTTGCAGGTGTGCTACAAATTCTGGGTTTGGAAAGAAACCTAATATCTGTCAGCAAGATAAGTGATGTAGGTTTTCATACTCTATTTCAGAAGGACTTTTGCAAGATGTTCATAGGTTCGATGATCTTAATGAAAGGAGTTTGAATTGGTATGCTATAAAAGTTGCTAGGGGATTTCAACTCGAATGGATGCAATAATATCATTTCTCTTGAAATTGACACGAATGTGACTTGACTCAACTCAACTTGACTCAAGATAAGTCAGTTCAAACTAACTCAACAAGACATGCTAAAATCAACCCGACCAGGTTATGGCATGACAGGATGGGACACATCGAAGAAAAAGGACTTCGAGCTATGCAAACAAAGGTATGGTCAAAGGATTTCCTAAATTTTTTTTAGAAGTCAACTTTTGTGAACATTTCATATATGGAAAACAAAGTCGGGTGAGGTTCCCATCTAGAGCGACAAGGGAAAATGAGATTCTAGAACTGGTTCATAGTGATGTGTTTGGCTCGGTTACAGTGCCTTCACTTGGTGGATCCCTGTATTATGTCTCCTTCATATATGATTTCTCCAGGAATACATGGATATATTTCCTAAGGAAGAAATTAGAGGTTTTCTAGAGATTTAAGGAGTTTAAATCTCTTATGGAAAACTAGATAGATAAGAGGATTAAAGTGATGAGAACTGACAACAGTGGTGAATTTTGTGGAAAATAATTTGATCATTTTTGTAAGAAGTGTGTCATAGCATGCCAAAATACCACACCATATACCCCACAACAAAATGGAGTTTTTGATAAAATGAACAAAACGTTGATGGATAAGGCAAGGAGCATGCTCAGTGTTGTTAGGGCGCTCTTACAAGAATTTTGGGCAGAGGCAGTTGAAATTGCAATATATCTAGTGAACATGTATCCTTCGTCAACGCTATTCAACACAAATCCAAATGAGGTATTGTCTGGTAAGAATCCTTTAGTGTCACGTCTCAAAGTATCTGGTTGTGATTCATTTGTGCATGTTACCAAGGAAAAAAGGAGCAAGTTGGACAAGAAGGCAGTCAAATGTGTTTTCATTGGGTATAAAGAAGGAATGAAAGGATAAGATATGAGATCCTACATCAAGGAGAACAATGTATAATCAAGGATAACAAGGTATATTCCTTCTAACTTTCGTTCTGCATTCATGCTATCTTCCATTGATGATGAGCCCAAGTCAATCAGTGAGGTAGTCAACTGGGCAGAGGGTAAACTCTGTAAGGATTCCATGGTCGAAGAGATGGAATTCTTGTACAAGAAGGAGACATGGGATTTAGTCAAGTTACCTAGTGGAAGAAGTTTTTTCGATATAAAGTGGGTTTTCAATAATAAGATGAATGTCGTAGGACAAGTCAAGAAGTTCAAAGCTCGACTGGTAGTGAAAGGTTATTCCCAAGTCGAGGGAGTCAACTTCGGTGAGATTTTTTCCCTTGTTAAAAAACTAACTTCCATTAGAGAACTAATGTCTCTGGCTGAAGCATTTGATCTGGAGATAGAACAGATGGATGTGAAGAAAACATTCCTACATGGGGACCTAGAAGAAGAAATCTACATGAAACAACATGAAGGATTTGTAGTAAAGGGAAATCAAGAGTTGGTGTGCAAACTGAAAAGATACATTTATGGTATAAAGCAATTGCCAAGGATGTGGTATCAAAATTTTGACACATATATCATTAGATTTGGATTTTTGAGAAGCAAATTTGATCACTGCATATATTCTAAGGAAAAAGGTTTTTTTTTCATATATGTAGCTTTGCATGTGGATGACATGTTGTTGATTGGAAACAATAAAGGAGGTGAAGAAGAATCTATCCTCCAAGTTCAATATGAAGGATCTTGGTGCAGTTGAATTCATCCTAGGAATGGAGATTAAGACAGTTCGATCCACTAGAAAGATCTGGTAGAATCAAACGAAGTATATTGAAACAATCCTGAAATGGTTCTATTAACATATAAGATTGTATGGGTCAAAAAATTCACATTGGTTTTGTTTTTTGAGTCATAAGGGTTATATGATCGTGTCAAGGAGGATTTATGGTTTTCAAAGCCTACAATTTAATCACTTCTCCAAGGATTATTTCATACCATCAACTAACATCCTGCTCAAAGTGTGAAAGCTATGTTTGAGTTGGCGCTGAGAACTGATAGACTGGCGCTGCGAACTCATTTTCTGTAGCAATTTCTCCTAAATATTTTATCATAAATCCCAAAATCTGATGTGGGTTTTTTCTGAAAGTGTTTTTGGAGGAACACAATAATGGAATTGAAATTATGACCAAAATTTAGCCTGACCAAGTTTGGCATTTGAAAGATGTAATTAAAACACCAGTGCACTGAAAACGGGTGCTGCAAACTCTTTGTTTTGCATAGTTGTTGGATATTCGCCTTGTTTGGAGGTGTGCACCTGTAAAGGAAGGTTTGAATGGTCTCCCAGGAGTTATTTGACACGAGGGACATGTTTTCCATCTCCATATCAAGTAGAATGACCTGTTTCAAAAGGCATTTATCTCATTAGACAAGATCCCTAAAAATAAGAATTTGTTAGGTTTTTGTTGGAATCTTTTGTAACAAGACTCCTAAATGGAGGAGGATCCCATGTATATCCTTGGTTTCTACCTCCTTAGGGTAGATAGATATCATTAACTATATATGAAAGTGGATTTTTATAAGGAAGTGGTTGGATTCATGAGCCAAGAGAGGAGAGAGTTGGAGGAGCAGTTTTAGTTGCTCATTTGTAATCCTAAGGGCCTGTTTGTAATGAAATTTTCTGCCAT
>ML791363.1:254864-298328 GCA_009831015.1 Picea engelmannii
GGGGCGTCGACCTTTAAAAGATCGGCCCTAGGTCCATGTGGGTTGTCTCAGGACAGGCTGCGTGTACATTCAGGCAAAGTAAACCCTGCACATGTGTACACACGACTGTCAGTATTACAACCCGCGTGGACCCCCTTTTTGAATGAAACAATCTTAAAAATCAAGGGTTAACCCTCATGAACCTTGGTGTTTTGCAGGATATATGTCCATTGGAGAGAAAGAGAGCATGAAGAGGTTAGTGAGTTGGTTGGGGAAGACCCCAATGTTGTGGCTTCTTTGATGCAATGTGGGTTACTCAAGTTTTTCTTATATCCTTTTATGCGGGCACAACCTAGGATACTGAATGCCTTGGTTGACTACTGGCATCCGAATGCAAAGGCATTCATGTTATAGGGGCAGTCACTAGTGCCCACGACCAAGGACATTTATTTTTTGATTGGCCTCTCCCAGAGAGGGGAACCAGTCAACTTCCGTAATTTTCCTTCGGGGCCGCATAACATAGAGGAATTGATAGGTATTTACTATGAGGCTAATACAGACCACTCGAGCTCGCAGTTTCCCATAAACAAGATTATTGACTTATCGCTACAGGCGATAGTGTTGCTTATTGGGCGAATCACTGGTTTTGTGGCTCTACATTAGGCATCCCATGCACAGATGAACTATGTAGTCCAGTGCTTAAATTCACAAATATTTGATTGGAGTACCAATTGCTTGAGTGTATGAAGAGGCAGTTGACATATTGTTGTTTGCGGACACAGAGGAACTTTGGGTTCAGGACCGTTCTGTGCTCATTTTTCTTTGAGAGAGTTATGAGCTTTAGTCCTCGAGTAGTGGTATGAGGACATCAGGCCTCTCTTCCTACTATGTGTAGATGGGCAGTATTGTTGCCACGACAGGGTGATGGAAGGACTAATGAGCCCTTCGATGATGATTTATTCACCTGGCTATTGCGGCAGATCCCAGTCATCGAGGATTACCCTTATGCAGGGATTGATTTTTTTAGGGATCCTGAGATACCAATACCTACTGGGGAGGAGCGAGGAGAGATGGGTAAGTCTCCATCTTTGTATTTTTTTTGTTAAACATATGTAATTTTTATGTTGTTTTTGTTATATATATCATTGTTTTTTTATACCAGAGTATTTGACAGATATGTGTTCATTGTGTGCAGATGTGGGACCAGTGCGACCCACTGACTATGCAAGGAACATACGTCATCCTCAGCCAGGGGCTGCACCTGCCACCGCAGGGGGACCAACAGTAGTAGGATATCTTCTAGCTAGGGAGGCTGAGAGGGTATTGAGACGAGTCGAGTGGAACTTTATTGCCTCACTCGCATGGTCCCTATGGAAGAGATTGAGGACCTACCACCATCTATGCAACCTCATGTAGTAGGGGCACCACGGACGTGGGTCCGGTTGTTTTGGCGTTTATCCAACGTTGTGGATCAGTATAATAGGGCCCAAAGGCCCTAACCTTAGTTAGACATTTCACGTGCCATGAGCACTACTTGTATATATTTTTTGAGGGCATAAGCCCCGTGACTCATTATTGGTCATATTTTTGAGGCACTTGTGTCCATCTGTGTACTCTGGTTACTTTATGATATTATATATGGATTTTTTTGTCTTTTGTGTCTTATGGATCATGTGTGCAAAAAAAAATGTATTTACATGTTTATGTGAATGTTCTTTCATAGGTGTGCAAGATGCCAATCTAAAATTTGATTAGCCAGAGTATCTGTAACTTAGTTTAATCCCCTAGGAACATGAAAATATGTAATATAATCAAAGTTTCATTCTAAGAGACATACCCTAAGGAATCGTATGTGTAAAGTCGGATCATGAACCCGGTATACTCTATTTAAATGAGACACAATCAACTGAGCGTCGAGATAGACCCAGAGATGAGAGATACCAAATGACAAAGCGTCATGAAGCAACTCAATAACTGCACTATACTCAACGACATTATTTGTGGTGTCACCTAAGCATATACCTCCGGAAGATAATAACTGGCCTTGAAGTGTAAAGATTACCCAAGCTACAGAGGCAAGCCTTCGAGTGTGCTAGCTAGCACCATCTGCATACCCAATGAACACCTCAGAATCACTTGACATCTACCATAGTGATGAAAGATAACATCAATGACACATCCATAACACTAAAAGAAACTAGAAAGTAATAGTACAAAGACTATACATATGTTACAAAAAGTTACCCATGGTGACCTGCCTATGAGTAATACTTCTTGAGGTAGAGCCCATTTCTAGGCTCTGCCAAAGCATTCCCTTCAAATTCAACCAGATGATAAGCACCCTTTTTTAAAACCTCTTTTATGATGAAAGGTCTGAACCACATGGGATTGAACTTTCCTACCCCTAGGGGGTCCTTATCTTGGTCATAGACCAGTACAAGGTCGCCTTTAGAGAAAATCCAAGGACAAACATACCTATCATACTGACACTTGACTTTATGTTTGTGAGCCTTGTTAGCCAGGGCCACATCACGACGCTGCTCATTGAGATGCTCATTGTATACTAACTTTTCTTCAAGTGGAGAAGTGTCTGGCAATAATTGTACTGCCAACTTTAGGGAGGAGATCTGACATTCGATAGGCAAGACTGCTTCCAGCTTGTATACGAGTTGAAAAGGTGAGAAACCAGTTGCAGTCTTAACAAACATTCGGTAGGCCCATAATGTTGAGTATAACATCAAATTACAATTTGACATGGCTGAGTTGATTGTTCCTTGTAGGATGGTCTTAAGGGATTTGTTTACAGCTTCCACCTGACCATTTGCTTGGGGCTAGTAGGGTGATGAATGTTCTTTCCGTAGCCCAAGATTTTATGTTAACTTGGTCATCATCTAGTTTTGAAAGTGACTACCATGGTCAATTACAATCTCCCTCGGGACGTCGAACCTTGCTATTATCTGATTGACTAAAAAGAGAGCTGCAGTCTCTCCATCATCTTTAAACATTGGCATAGCTTCAACCCACTTTGTGAAGTAGTCTACAGCTACGATGATATAGCGGTGCCCCCTCGCTGAAGGAGGGTTTCATGTAGTGTAATCAATCCCCCACTTGGTGAAGGGACCAACTGTGATGACAGGAAACATGGGAGTGGGATGTGCCCTCATCTTCCGAGAGAATATTTGGCATGGGTGGCACTTCTTGACCGATTCGATACAATATTTGATAAGTGTCGGCCAGAAGTAACCTGCTCGTAGAATATTTTGGGTTGTTTCCAACCCAGACAAATGACCGCCACAGGCTCTGGTATGGAAATCGTTAAGCACGATAACTGCTTCTTCATGAGTGAGACATCGGTGCAGGATGCAGTCTACACCTCTCCGATACAATGTATCATTGAGTATGAGATAATTCTTAGCCTGATGGTGTATGCATCGACGCTCATCATGAGAAGCAGAGGTGGGGCACTTCAAAGTCTAGAGATAGATAAGTATATCTCCATACCAGGGATCCGAAGAGGTGATCAAAAACATATCTCCTCTGATAGGTGAGTCTTCGAGCACAAGATCACCTAACTCAACCAGAAGTTCTGAAATAAGTTCTGTGAAGACCAGTGACTTTTTGGATTTCACTGAAATGAAATCTAGGTCAAAATCCTGGAGGATGACTATCCATATACTGATATTTACACCTATTACCTATCGTGTCAACATGTACTGAAATGGATTCACGACAACAATGATGGTGGTATTGTGAAATATAACATAATGATGAAACCTTTGAACATCATGGACTGCTGCCAACGCAAGTTTTTCGATATGAGAATAATTGAGTTCCTATCCTATGAGGCCTCGACTCAGGTGATAGATAACATATTCTGAGAACAAGTCAATTGAACTAAGACCATGCCAATTGTTGACTCTGTTGCAGCCAGATATAATAATAAATCCTTGTTATAGTTAGGTGGTCGGAGTAGAGGGGCAGTTGTGAGTGCATGTTTCAATGCATCGAAAGAGTGTTGAGCGAAATCATCCCAATAAAAAGGAATGTCTTTCTTAAGTAAGCGCATAAAGTCCTTGGTGATCTCGGCATAGTTAGCTATGAAGCGTCTTAAAAAATTTGCCTTGCCCTGTAGACTCTAAAGTTGAAGGATTGTGCATGGGGGGGCCAACTGAATTATTGCCTCAACCTTGAGAAGATTGACCATGATCCCTATTGTTGACACTATGAAACCTAACAAACGTCCTGATGTTACGCAAAAGTTGCACTTGTTTGGATTCAAGCGAATCCAAAAGTAGCGACAACGCTCAAAGATAAGTCGGAGGTGTGTGAGATGATCCATTCTCGTGCGAGATCAAGATGATAAATCATCTAAATAGGCCTTAACTATATGCTTGAGGTCATGGAAAGCAAAAGACATGGCCCACTGAAAGGTCACTCCAGCATTTTTGAGACCAAAAGGCATCTTACAATACGCGAATGTACCCCAAGGACAAATAAATGTCATTTTGTGTTGGTCTTCAGGTTTGATTTGTATTTGATTATATCCTGAAAAACCATCCATGAAAGAGAAGGCCTCACAACTGGCACATTCATCAATGATCTGGTCGATGAATGGTGTGGGAAAATTATCTTTTGGACAGGCCTTATTCAAATCACGGAAGTCTGTACATACATGAATTGTGCCTTGTTTTTATTGACCGGCATGGGGTTTGACACCCATTGGGTCAAATGGATAGGATAGATAAAACTAGCTTTTAGCAGTTTCTCAATCTCAACCTTAATGGTTGTTGCTTTCTTTGGGTTAGCTGGACGAAGCTTCTGCCGGACAGGTTTGGCATCTGGATAAGTTGTGATTTCATGTTCAACTATTTTTGGATCGATGCCTGGCATTTCCTCATAAGACCAGGTAAAAACATGGCGGAATTCTTTAAAAAGATCTGTGTAGATTTGAATCTCTTCGGGGGAGAAGTCAGCTCCGACGAAAACATTCTCCATGACAGTAAGGTTTCAGGAGATATTGATTGGTAAGGTTTCAACAATAGTTGCCATATTACCCTCATCATAAACCTCATGTGTAGCTAAGGGATTAATAGGACAAGACCTATCTCCCATCATAGTCAAGGTGAATTCTCTGGCTTCGATTCTACTTAACTCTGGGAGGAAGTATGATCTATGATGAATATCTTCCCAGGGTTTGTCCGGACTAGTCATTGCTTCAATTATAGCTTCATCAGAGGGAAAGACTAAGTCTAATGAATCGGTGTCAACGAGAGAACCCTGAGCCCAAATAGGCTCTAGAAGTGGATCGAACTCTTGTGTAGGAGTCGGATTTGTATTGGCTGAAGTTTATTGGACTAAAGAGTACACTCCTTCAGCTGCGGACAAGGGCATGGACATTCCTGGGTGCCCTATCCCATCCATCGTGGCCAATGGGGAAGGAAGTATCCATGGATCGTTGAAGTAAGTCGTGCGGAACGATGAAACTTGAAAAATCTCAACCTTATGGTGACTGGATATAAATTTGATATCGCCTTGAGGGGGCGGATAATAGAAGGTACCCATCAAAGATGGGCACAAACCAACCCCTACGTTGACCATGCTTAGTTGAGGATTATCAATCATCGAGACCGTCGATGCCCCCAATGAAGGGTTAGGTCTGGAGAAAGACGATTGATCGATGGTCACAATCCAGCCCTCGTGTGGGAACAACAAGACTCAGAAAACTATAGCAACCACAGATTGCATAGCATAAGTCCAACTCCTCCCTAACAAGAGGTTATAGTCGAGGGGCGTGTCGACTACTTCTACCTCAACACACACAGTCTTCCCTCCTAACTTCATGGGGAAAGAGGGAATGATACCATGTGGTCAAAATGAACGATCGTCGAAAGCAGTGAGGAGAGTAGGTGACAGACACAAAACGGGCTGGCCAATGGCCTTCCAACATGCCAACGACATAACACATGTCGAGGTGCCCTCATCAACCACTGTGCGGAAGATATTCTGAGTAAAAATTTTCGTGGGATAAGACACTACTATCTGAAATGCTACGTGGTAAGGCAGATGAGGTTTTAATTCAGTTGTATCCATCATGATTGTACCTGGATTACAAGTCTCAGTAGATCCTGAAGCAGTTAACAAGGCTTTCCTCTGGGAAGGGCAGCTTTGGAGGACCTCCAAAGTGGACATCACACAAGGGGTTTGTGATAAATCTTCCACCACATAATAGTTCTGGGAATCTCTTGCGTTTGGGTTGTGAGAAGCTTTTTTGAATGCACCTTTTGGGATGTGTGTCATTGTTTCACCCAACATCTTCTCAATCTGTAGAGGAAGAGATGGGAGTTCGGCTTCTTTTCCCTTCTCAAAAGTGCTTGGTTTACTATATTCATGCACTCTAGTCGATATAAAAGCATCACCCTTCACCATATATACGTTCACGGATGAGGGGTTGTTCGAAGATGGAGAGGTTCCTTGGCTGCCCCCTTTCATGCTTGCAGAGCCTTGGGTTAGATTTTTCCTATGTTGAAATAGATTGGTTAACATAGCAGGTTGTTGCTGCGTCACAAAATTTTGGGCTTCTGCAAGCCGAGGACATAGATGGGTCGGGTGGTCTTCCGCGCACAAGTTGCATGGATACCTTGCCTTCCATTTATCATTGTTGTCCCCGCCAACATTATAGGTAGGTTTTTTATCCCCCTTACCCTTCTTTCATTGTTTTTTTTTTCCTTCGGGCTGTTGGGTGGCCTTTGGATTAGTCGATTGCACTGTGTGTACATCTGACATTTTGGTAGGGGGATCATCCAAAGAAGTAGTTTGGTTGGCTGTTGTGTGTTGTATAGACAACTACTGCAACTGCTTCGTCAATTGCTCAACGGGCTTTGTTTGTGCTGAACCAACAATACCATCGGCATGTGGTCCATCTCTCTCTTTGGTTTTATCAAGTATTGAGTGTGGTGCATCTGGAAAGATCTCATATAATAAACCAGACTGAGAATAGATTAGCTGAAGTTGTTGAGCTCTCATGATGGTGTCTCCTTCGAAAAATACTCCCGACGTCGCGATGTATTTGGATAACTGTGGGACTAAAGACTTAAGGAACCACTCGAGCAGGAATGTTGGTGGGACTGGTACCTTAACTAAACTCTTTCGGCGTCTCCATTCTCGGATGTGATCAGAGATATGGTCCGCTTTTGTTTGTGAGAAATTGGCCAGCAATTCGGTGCCAGCATTGTATCTCATAGGTAACTGGAAATGGTTTAGGAAATCCATCGCCAGTTCGCCGAAGGAAGAGTATCTTGAGTGATCGAGCTCAATGTACCATTTCGCGGTACTCCCAATGAGAGTACATTGAAACAATTGCAACTGTATAGAGTCATCTTTTAACGAGTTAGATGAGCACCAAAGATGAAAGGTAGCCACATGATCTCCTAGATCTTCGTTAGGATTGGATTCAAAATTTGGGATGTCCAAAGGAAACTTCGTCGTCATAGGAGGCCAATGCAGATTATGACAGATAGGGTCATTCAACGACCTTGTCAAGTCTAGCAAATGCAAATTTGCCAGGAAGGGTAGTTTGGGTTGTTGGTGATAACCTGGGGAAAAGGGGCCTGGAGTTTGACTGGCACCAAGTTGCCAGGAAACGTTCAGTTGTTGGCTCGGATTCTGGTAATAACCATGGCCATGGACAACATATGGATTTTGCGTGTGAGGAGACATCATCGGCTGATTCCCAAAATAGGACATAGATGGATGGGCATGCATTACATTCGAAGGACTTTAGGAAGGGTTGCCCCATGTCGGTCCCGTGGGGATAGGCATAACACTTTGTCCGGGGTTCCATTGATTGTGAAAAGAATTACCCCAGATCAACATTCCTATTGAGGGAACAGATCCCTGCCAATAATTCCAAGGCCCTAATGCGGAAGAAGTTCCTGGGTGTGCCCCTTGTGTAGGAATAGTACCCTGCATAGGAATAGATTGTCCGAGACTGGGATTTCCCCCAGTTGGGAAAGAAGTTGACGAGAAGGCATTGTTACCAAATGCACCGAACAAATAAAATGGTGTCGATCCTACCAGCATATTATGTGAAGGTCGTCCTTGACTCCCTGCTCCAAATAAACTATGGTGTGCAGGCGGCCCAGCGGATGGATGGTGTGTGCCACCGAGCGAAGAGGATGAAGGAGGTATATGAACGCCTCCGTAGGAAAAGAATTAAAGGGAGTGGAAGTGCCCCCCATGTGGCCTTGCAGAGGAGCATTAGAGCTCCCTTCCCCCAGACCTAAAGTCTGTGAAGTGGAGTAGAAAATTACAGGACTTGTACTTGAACTAGGCATCCCGTATGAGAATGGAGGACCTGTCACACTTGGTGTGAAAGAGGTTGTGGCCACCACCAAAGATGGGATCGAAACATTGTGTGATGTAGAGGCATTCGAGACCATGGTGGCTCGGACCAGTGACGGTGGGTTAGGAGGTGGAAACTCTCATGTGGTGACAATCGTAGTGGGAATTGAAGAATTCCTAGAAGGAGTAACAACATTTCTTTCCATTGTTGCGTGCGACACTATCTGGCACTCGTAAGGATGAAATGGTACGATGGTGGGTGTCGAAAGATCAATGGTGGAGGTTTCAACTAGACCAAAATATTTCGCTCCAAGGTCTAAAACGGTCAATTCCTCTGGATGTTGGTCGGGCACAATTTCTTGTGACCCGGTCGCTTCAAAATACCCTTGTTGGTCTAGCTTTCTCCTTAGTGGTGGTGGGGGTGGATCCAGTGTAACCGGCGGCAGGCCAAGAAGCCTTCGTGACTGACGGATCTCGTGATCCTCCACTGTGTGAGAAGATCAAAGACACTCTAGTGCATTCTATTCTTTCAAAAACAACACACACTAAAAAACTCCCTATAAGATAAGATAGGCAAACACTAAATTAATTGGAAGAACAGTTACAACAACCAACACTAGAGCAACTTACTGGTGCAAGTGCAATTCGAACACGGAAGCACCATCCCAGTACACTTTGCAAAGCATGGCCTGATGTTTGTCCTAGGTACCATTGTATACCCCCACAGTCACCTGTGTATGTCCCTAAAAAAGATAGGCAACTAGGTTTCCAGTGCGCGAATAGTCACCAGGTGGGTACAGTCGAAAGTAGGGTAGACCACAATGAGCAGGGTATCGAGCCTGAAACCTATCAAGGGTATCGAGAGCAAGTGTTCTGGAAGACAATTGAGGACCTCGAATGGATTCAAGACCCACGAAGCTCTGTGGCAAATGCAATCGACGAAATCCCAAGACAAGCCCTCTATATGTGTTCTCCACTACGATTGGTCCATCTTTGGAGGGGTTATCTCCGCTACCTTTCCGCATGTGACCTCATGTTTATCCCCTGTGTTAGAGGGGGGTCCCAGATAACTTTCACAATACTGGACTTGGACACTTCCTAACTCAGACTCCAATGTTTGATTTTAATGGCCTTGAAGAGTTTCCTCTCCAACCTAATCCAAGGCCCTAATCCTGAACTAGTTGGTTAACCCTACACACATAAAATTCTAATCAATTTTAGATTTAGTGTTAATTTTATGGCTTGTCTTATGTCAAAGGGTATTAAAGTGAAACTAGTGATGTTTGAAAAATGAAAGTAAAAATGAACAGAAAGATGGAAACAAAAACCTTCACTTAATGCAAATTTTCAACAACTTTTCAAATTTTTTAAAAAATTTCTAAGATCTTTTGAACAGAAAAATCAAAGAAGGATTTCACTCAACTACGAGCTACTTACAATCTAAGAAAATTGTCCAGAACTTATGAAAGAAAATACTTTTCCCTGGTTACTAATGCAAAACAACAATTTTCAACCAAACAAAGAAATGAAAGATTTTTTATTTATTTGAAGGCTCACAAAGAAAAAAGGAAAAACATCAACAAGTCAAAAACCAAGAAAAAATTTTGGCCTAATCGCAGGTCGCAAAGAATCACTTCAATAAATCACACACTAGCAACTTAAAAAAGGACTCTCACACTTGTCTAAAAACCCTAAAAAAAAAAATTGATGAAAACTTTTATATGAAAAAAGAAAGCTATGGCTGAGATCAAACCTAAGCTACTGACTACTAGGACAGAGATTCAAAAAACCTGAGAGGTATAACTCTTGTCAAGGGAAAGGTTTCCTCACCCTCAACAAAAACTATCCTTCACAAGCACACTGCTGACAATTCAACAACAAGCATGTGCACGCGAGATGTGTAGAGCCAAAGGGCGTGTACACGTGTGTTGGACTTATACATGCTGTGTGTATCTCTAAAACTCTAAAACAAATAAAAATAGACAATCCAAACCAAGAAGAGACCACTGATACTGAGAACCAGGATCTCTTGAAGGCTTAGACACTTTCTTTAACAGAAAAAAAGAAAACAATGTAAGGAAAAATTCGTAGAACAAACCAAATTGAGGTGAACCCTAAGCTATAGACTGCAAACAACAAAGACTAGAAAGAGTTCCAGAAAACCCCTGAGAATGACTTATTCTGATAGGGAAGAGGATGAATGCCTCAAAAAATTTCTGAAATCATACACGCTATTGTTACTTCTTCAGCTAGCGTTTACACGTGGACTGTAAGAAAGTAGGGCACAGGTACACGCGTGCAGACCTTATGCAAGCCGCGTGTACCTCTGTGGGTCTTGAAAAAAACACAGTCAAACAAAGAAACAAAGATAGCTGGTATGGAAGACCAGAATCTCTGTTAGCTTAGACTTTGCATAAACTTCAAAAAATAGGAAAGAAAACTAGTCTTTTAAAAATACCCAAAAATATTCACAGGAACACTAGAGACTTCCCTAGTATGGTTGCCAATTCTGTTGTGGTGATAAATCCCCCTATATACTAGAATTTAGGGTTATATTATGCATGCAGATAAGACCTAAAGAATCCTACTTTCTACCGTCATCCCAGACCTAATCCCCATTTCTTTTAAGCAAATACATGGTTAAATGAACATACCTTGTTCTGGACGTTCAATGTCGATCCTTCTTCACACTTGATCGCTTGTTAGCAGCTATCCTCCCAAGACTGACCTGGGTACAAAACAAGCAACAAACTCTACATGCATTTGTTCTACATATTAATGGGTTATAGATTCAAACATATATTCACTAAACTATGAAGAACTCATATAGTGGGATGGGAAAAGCATTTCTTTATTATTAACTTTAATGAATCAACTTACAATGTTGAGACCGACCACCACTCCACGAACCTGATCCTGGGCTCCTCTTCAAATGTCCTCCAACTTCTTTGCTCTGTATCTCTCTTTGCACAAGGATGGCTAAAGGGTTAGGACAATGAGAATGTGAAATTGGGTAGAGTTTCTTTACTATTATTCTCCTCTTCCAAATGGGACCCCTAACCCTTCTTTTATAGGCTAGAAGAAGCTAGGTATTTGGATGAACCCTTGGCCATGCATGGATGGGAGTTTCAGTTAATTTACCCAAAGCTGTGTGTTTCATTGGAAACTTTCCTTTTTTCGTGCTTTTGTAGGTACATGTGAGTTGTTTGACGTCAACTAGCATGTACACACGTGTAGTAATGGAGTAGGGCGCATGGGCCCTTATAAAAGAGGTTTTTTTAAAGAGTTGTTCAACAGTATTTTGGCAAAGAAGGAATCTGAGATGGCCTGATGCCAGGTAAGCATGTATGGTGCAAATTAGGGTTATAACAAGGTGTTATCACACTAAATTTCCTTTGGTCTTTTAGTTTGTTTTCAATCCTTTTTCAAGCCTTAGATTTTAAATTTTCTTTTAAAGTCTCATCCCTTTAAAATTTATGTTTGGTAGGACCCCTTAGATGATTAAATTTTTTGAGTCTTAGCTCTAATTTGATCCTCAAATTGGTTTTTGATCCTTGAACTATTTTAGCTCATGAATTATTTTGGTCACCTTCATGACTTGTCCCTAGGTCAATCCCTCCCATGACTAGATTGATGTGAGACTCCTCTCTCCTCACTCATGACCTCATAGACATGCCTCATCTTCCTCGCTTACCTATCTAATCATTTTTTGACATGGAAATGTTGTCTACTCATCAAGAAGTTCCATAGCACCTATCCAGTTCGTCATACTTCCACCTCAAGTCATGATTACCATGAATGATGTCATGTCCCTTGTTTTCAGTGCCAATAGTTAGTTAAAGATGCTTACCATATACTGCATTTACAAGCCTTGGTAATGGTTTATATTTTTTTAAATTTCAATAGTGATGTGCTGCGCAAATTCACAAGTTTTGATCAGGTGACAACAAGGCAACCAAGTTTGAGACTGAAGTGGGTTCGAGGGCTGAAGTTTTCACAATCTCCTCCTGAGATTTCATTGAATATTACAACATGTGTCTACTCCACAATCATTTAGATCACAAGCCTGTAAATAGCCTATCCTTTGTGTATGTGTTTCTCTACTTAGAGGTGTTTCTCAAACACTCTCTGTTTTCATTGCTTCCTTTCACCTCGGAGTTTGGTGTTTTTACTCAATTTCAGAGGGCCAATTTCGGATTACCCCCTCATTGTTTTCACTCCAAAATATATGTACAAGACTAAGGGTTTAATTCCTAAAATCAAGCTTGTCCTACCAGCATTACCCGATTCAAATCCTTCCTGGTCATTACCATCCCTTAATCCTTTTAAAATCCCTCATTATGAGCCATGGAGACTCCTCAATCGAGGAAGACACACAAAGGTGGCAAGGTGGTTAGGACAGAACCGGTGGACATGCATATTTTTGATACAGAACCCATGGCAAGAGAGGCCTTTCAAAGAGTAGGGTGCCTCTCTTTCTTTCAGAACATGCAGAAAGGCCATCCAGAGGTAGCAAGACAGTTTGTATTACAATTTGATGGTGGGAAAACCAAGGTTGAAGATTTGGAGTTTGAGGTGACTGAAGCCTCTATCTCAGCTGCAACAGGGATCCCCATTACAGGTGAAAAGTGGTTCAAATCCATGGCTTTGATTTCATCCTATGCAAAAGATCTCTTTAAACCTAGATATCAAGTCAATGATTTGTCTAAAAGTATTCCAAGGAGCTAATTGATTGAACAATTTGACAGATTATTGAAGATCATGTAGAGATATTTTACTTGTGAAGGGAGATTTAACACTTTGTACCAGTACCATATAAGGTTGTTGCTACATTTTACTGGTAAGGTTGAAATGAATATTCCTTATTACTTGTTGAGGAACATGGGTAAAATGTCAAGCAGGATACAAGCCAAATCTAAGGATGCGGATTCTATCCTTTTTCACTCTGGATTAATCAGAATGTTGGTCTCTGAGGAATTGAGTAAGAAAGATATTGCATGGGAGAATTTTGTTGTTACTTCTCATTTCAAGTTGGATCTAGCACCAACTCCTCAATCACAGAAGGCAATTACTTTGTCACCCACCAGTTCTACTAATGCAGGGACCAGTAGGAAGAGAAAGGGTAGATCCCCTATTCAAGTTGCATAGATCAACAAGCAGGTCACAGAAGATGAGGAGGAAGTTTGTCCTTCTCCACACAGAGATTTTTCACCACCTCCTCCACCAGGGTTAGAAGATGTGCCTTCTTCTACCAAAGCTACATCCAAGAAAGGGAATAATCTTCTCTTTACCTCTTCTCCTCCATCATCTGAAATCAAGGGTAAAAGACCTTTCACAAGGTCATCAATTTCTAAGGAGGTTTTCCAAGAGAATCCTTTACTAGAAACCCCTATTCTAAAGAAGAAGGGAAAAAGAATCGAAAGGCCTATGAAGGAGAAACCAGAGACCCCTATTAAAAATAAGAAGGGAAAAGACATTGAAAATCTTATGGAAGAAAAACAAGAAGCCCCTGTACAGAAAGGTAAAGGTAAAGGTATTAAAAGACCTTTGGAGAGAAAAGATGAAACCTCTGTGAAAGAATTTGAGGAGCCTATGATAAGAAGTGAAGAAACCCCTGTGCAGAGGAAGAAGAATAAAATTAAATCCATCAAGGAACCTAATGAGGTAGGCAAGACACTTCCCATGCAGGAGGAAGAGGAGTCTGAGAAAAATCCTATTGAGACTATGCATGCCACTATTCCTCCTGACAGTCAGACTTACAAAATACTTATCAAGCAACTTAGAGATGCATAAAAAGAAATAGCTCATCTTAAAGCAGAAGATAAGGTCCACTTGGCTCAGATGAAAGAGCTCATGGATGGTTACAGTTACACCCTTGACTTGGCAGGGTTTGCAGCAAGAAGAGCCCAGCCCCTTCATAGACAGCTAAAGAATGTTTACAAACAAAACAGAGGCTTTCAATATTAGAACAGGAAGCTAAAGGCAGAGCTAAATAACTTTCAAGATGAGGTAGCCCAAATAAATTTACAGGTTTTGGTTGAATCTTCCATTGAGGATGACAAATAAACAACTAAGGAGAGCACAACTACATTGAAGAAGCCTATCAATGCTAAGAAGAAGAAGTCTGCTATGTCAATTGAAGATCCTCTTTCTACTATAAAGAGTGTAAGGTTAAGTGTCAAAATGAAAAAATAGTTGGTAAAGTTAAGCCCCATTTTTTAGGATGGTTCCTTTTTGGGAGAGTTAACTGTTATGCAAATATCATCTCTGCCATCTATACAGGCTACTAAGCGTTTAACTATGTAGGTTTTGTTTTTTTTTGCTAAGTTCTAGTTTCCCCAGTGGTAAAAGGCACTACCTATTATACAATCAAGGCACTTAATTAAAATAGGTTTTGTCATCATGAAAGACTACAAATTGCTATGCACACATTCAATATTGAAGGCGCTGCATTTTTTGGTAATTCTACCCAAACTTGCACACAGGTGTAACGTAAGTGACGCTACCTAATGGCGCTACCTAATATTTCACAGAGGGAAAAAGTTGGCACATAGGCGCAACACAGGGGCGCTACCTACAGGCGCTACCTAATATTACACAGAGAGCAGAATCTGTACACATTTGCAGCTCAGTGACACTACCTACAGGTGCTACCTTTTCTCCTTGTAGTGCGCTACCCAGATTTTCTACCCAAGGAAGCTGCCAATAAAGACCATGGATCTAGGAGGACCAAGCTAACAAATTTTGGATAAATTGATGATGCAAAAAGTTGTAGAAATAACAAATGGCATCATGAAGACAACCACATGCTTTGAAAGACACATGGCAAACAAGGAGTTGCGCAGAAAAAGGGAATCAATTCAGTTTGAAGTTCAAATGGATCAGTCACCATCATTTTCCTGATTTATAGCATAGGTCGCTAGATAAGTTGTTAGACCAAATAAATGTTTAGATTTTTCAAGGGAAGGAGGCCAACTCATACCTCCAGTTGTTGCCTCCCTTTTTGTTATAAATAGATAGATCATTTTCTTTAGTGGGTTTGGATGGTTGAGTAAGGCTCCCTTATACCGTAATAGTTTGATGAACTGTGATCTAGTGATGTACTGGATTTAAGACTTTTTGACTAATAGAAATCAACTTCTCTTTCAACCTATTTGCTTTTGATGGTAAATGTTCATGCTTTGAATGATTCACATGAATGATTGTGGTGATTTTATGATGGATGTTTGATCATTATGTTATCACGATGTTTATTTATCTTCCTTAGTTTCTAAGTTCAAGAAGATCTTGTGTTAAGAAACTTTCCTCCTTAGGATTTTGTGGACCTGATGTTTACAACAACCCCTACACTTATCTCATTCAAGTCTTCCCTCTATTCATACTTACTCCCAAACTACTTATTGAAGTTAGCCAAGACCTTAATTGATGGTGCATGCTAGCCCTGTTGTCCAAGTTATAACATTATCACTTGAGTCCTTTTCCATTGACCCTTTAAACACCCTTACATTCACTTATAAATTGATGGGTACTGGGCCTTCCTTCCATGTAATCTGAAGGTGACTCCTAGTGCTAACACCAGGATTCAAAATACTAGAGAATATTTGAAATCTTATATTGAAAATGATGAAGGATTTTTCAAAGATGGGCTTGCCACTTTTATTATAAAGGTTTCATCAATGACAGAATATGAAAGAAAAAAGGAATATTTTCCTTCCCAAGCCCATATAAAGCAACTAAAGGCTTGTTGGGTTCAGAGAATTATTAAATGAAATTGATTACTTGACATCCAAGAAGACTGAGGCTTATTCTAAATTGACCGTATTAGATATTGTGCGAAGCACTATTGAAGTAGAATATCCAAAGTTAATATCAATTTCAATTCTTTAAACAAGACAACAATTTGGAGAAATTGTGGAGAATTTAAAGAAATTATCAGTAGAGAAGTTCAGTAGTATGATTGAGTATACTAAAAATGGCATTGATAATTGGCTTGTTTAATATGCCAATATAAATGAGGATATTGAATCT
The DNA here is from genome assembly GCA_009831015.1 of Picea engelmannii. NCBI lineage: Eukaryota > Viridiplantae > Streptophyta > Pinopsida > Pinales > Pinaceae > Picea > Picea engelmannii. The sequence continues at coordinate 271,212 of ML791363.1, forward strand.
TCATTGAAAATTATTTCAATTGATTATATGGAATATGAAAAGGAATTATTGAAAATCAAAGTCAAACACGAGGTGATCGTTGCTCCTTTGCAAAAATATATTGAAGAATGGTTAAAAAAAGATACAATCAAGATTACCAAGGTCCCAACAGAACAAATTAATATCGGTCATATAACGGCAGCAAACAAAGATACAAAAGGCACATCAACAAGCAAACAAAGTCATGAGAGATTCATCAAAGTAAGTCTAGAGATCACATTTATTCTCAAAAATTTCCTTTCATATCAGAAATCATCCAGTTACGTTTATTATTTACTTGAAGAACATAACCGATTTTTTATCCTTTCTCTCTCTTTTTCTCTCTAGATTCAACTTTGCTTTTTCCTTGATCCAACGACTCCATTCTCTTCTCTTCTTTTTATTTTGTGTCTGCATGAGCCCCAATCCTAGTCATTTTGGACAAATTCATTTATTTTCATCAAACTATAAAGACTTTATTATTTTTTAGAAAATCCAAGAGAACCAATTCGGGGTTAATTTTGACTATAATTTTGAACTCTAAATACTTTAGGATAAGATATTTGAAATTGACTCATCAAAATCGTATTTGATTCTAATGAAAAACTCTTTTAAGGTTCTTTGATTTCTGGGACCATCTCTTTTCTTTCTATAAATGTGATCAAATATATTTCATGGATGTGATGAATGTGAGATCTATTTTTATTTCTTATCATATATTATCTGTATATATTATTTTTTTCCAAATTTATGAGTGAAGATTCTTGGTCCTCTTCTCAGGAATGTTTTCTGTGTATATTCATAAATTTTATTTTAGTCAAGCGACAAAGATTTTGGGGCTTGCTTCATAACATTATCCTACTTATAAATATTGTCCCAAAATAATTTCAAGAAAGATCTTTTAGAAAAATTCAAAGAGGAGTACCACCTCTATAAAAACACAGGGGGATTCATATCCTTGTGAGTTTGTTGTTTCAGTCTTAACATACTTAAACACCATTAGGGTGCCAAATGGAAAATTATTGCAAATTAGATAATTCCATGGAGAGTAAGAGATACTAAACAAGTTGTGGACTTAGAGAAAATATGAAGGGGGAATGCCACAACTCCATGGAATTGATCCTAAGGAATAATGTCAACATCATTTTAGTTTAACAATATTGGAAGCAATTTTACATGTAATAAAAAAATGGCGACAATATCTCATTGGGAGGCACTTTAAATTCAAGACATACCATGATAGCCTAAAGTACTGTTTTGAGAAAATATTGTCATCAGAAGAGCCACAAAAATGCAAGGGTTTGATTTTGAAACAATCTATAGAAAGGGGAAGGCACATGTAGTAGAATATTCTCTTTCTAGAATAGAAGAAGCCTCAAGAGTATATTCTAATACATCTTCTATTCCTATGTGGCTAGAAGAATCTCACCATGAATGAAAAAATGACAAAAATACTAAACAAAACATGCAAGGTTCCTTAAAACATATGAAAGGATCAAAACAAATTTATTTTGGGAAGGAATGAAGAAAGATATTAAAAAATGTGTTAGAGAATGTCAATCTTGCCAAAGAAATAAATGAGAGACAATAAAATATCCAGGCTTAATTCATCCATTACACATATCTAATCAAATATGGGAAGATATATCAATGGAATTCATTACAGGGTTACCATGAAGGTAAGAATGCCATTTTTATGGTCATTGACTAACTTACAAAATATGCACATTTTTGTGGAATTAAAACTACATGTATAGCTAGCCATGTGGCATAAGTGTTCATGAAGAAAATTCATAGACTTCATGGTCTTTCTAAAGTAATAGTAAGTGACAAAGGTTCAAAATTCATATAATGTTTTTGGAAATAATGGAAGATGAGTGGAACAACAGTAGGTATGAGTTCAACATATCATCCACAAATAGATGGTCAAATAGAAATAGTTAACAAATTTTTAGAGGGTTATCTATGATTTTATTCTTCATACAAGAAATATCAATGGATGAAGTGACTTCCTCTGGCAAGATGGTGGTATAATACTACCTATCACGCATCTACTAAAATGTCCCCATTTGAGGCCCTTTATGGATATCCATCTCCTAGTATCTTATACTTGTTGCAATATAAGTCAAAAGTACAAGAAATAGAGTCACATATGGAGAATACTCAAGAAACTTTGATAATTCTTAAGGAAAACCTTCAAATGGTGAAAAACAACATGAAACGACAAGTAGATCAACATCGAAGTGAAAGGAAAATTGAGGAGGGTGATTGGGTATTTTTGAGACTACAACCTTATAAGAAATCCCCACTCAAGCAAAAGAAGATAAAAATTTATCTCCAAAATTTTAAAGAGGGGGGATATGTTAAGGCCATTAAGCCCATATGTAAGGCCCTAATAAGCATTAATTATTAGTTTATTTGTTATATTAGTATATCGACTAGAACCTTTCATTGTACCCTTTCATTATAATTGTACCCTTTGTTATATTATATATATATATATATATATATACACACACACACACACACACACACCAAGAAGACCTAACCTTCATCTTATCTTGTATTCTGAATTGGATATGTTTTAAAAGGAGGTTCCCCCTTAAAGCGGACTATATTCATTGACTTTTTATCATTCTCAAGGTCTTATTTCATAACAAAAAGTTGCATTCTACTAACTCTCATAGTTCTAAGGTTTTCCACTTTCGTAACTATATATTAAATTCTCAATCATCAATTCCCCCAATGCATCAACATAATTTAATACCAAAATGATGCTACAGCAGTAGGCAATGAGCCCAAACTCCCATTAATTCCTAGGATTCAACACATAGATATGTGGATCACGAAAATCATAGAAAGATATTCAAGGCAATCACAAAACAATCGTAAATAAGTTCTAGGATGAAATTTTGCTAGTATTTTTTTATTTTTTTTTTGGAGTTAGTAGTGATATGGGATGAAGTTTAAGATCACTTACATCAATATAATTGAGGATTCCTACATTATGAAGCTAATATTGTTATCATTATTGGAAAGGATGGAGATAGCATGCTAAGTGGTGTAGACCCCCCTTCTCTCCTTGGGACTACGCGACCTCCCAGTCTTGGATCTTCAAATTCCTGAGTCAGATTGACTCTTCAGTTCCCTGTGGGTACCCAAAATATCTATACATAGGACCATGTTCTCCTAGGTGACCACGAGTTATAATCATAGATATATCCCTTCGCAACTTTGGACTTCGGGTATATCCTGATCTCTTGTCCTGAGACTCTTTGAAGCGTTCTTCACCGAACTCTAGTCCTTGTGCCACGTGCCTCCTATAGTTATGATGGCCCAATGATATTTAGGGTTTTGCAGATTCGCGAAACTCCTACTCAGCTTGCATACAACCCTCTGAACTTTCGACTTTCAAATTTCCCACCCGTTTCCATGCTCCCTCAACACAGACAACAATTGTGATTGCTTCGTGACTCCACGAGTTCACGACTTTGCACCTACAACAACTCCATATTTCCCAAACTATGAAGTGTTGAAACACCTTATGACCAACCTCTGTGCAGTTTCCTCTGTATCTGACAGTCTAGAGTTTCTCTCCTTTCTCCGGGACGAATCTTATCCATGGGATTTTAATGGAAACCTCATGGGTTCTCCTCCTTGAAGATTTTTCTTTGCTTTCCCCCCTGAGCTTAACTTCTTCGAACTTATCTTGTTCCTCGGAACACTCTCTTTGACACTTAATCGAAATCTCGATCTGTGCACATCTTGCAATAGGTTTTCTTCCATACTTAACTCCTCTGTGGGTGATTTCTCACCCCTTGCAACTGCCGACAAATTCCCTCTTCTGTGACTAAAATCACACTATTCCTTCTGATCTTTCGAGTCTAAAAACTCAGTCATGCACTCCTTGCAGAAGTCTATGCACTCCTTGCATATATAAATTCCACGCTGTCTCTTCTAAGATTGTGAGTCGAAACTGAATCTGTCAACGCACTCTTTACGGACCCGATGCATTCCTTGCACTCACTCGTAGAAGAGAAACAACTGAAGCTTATTCACTCTTCGCAGTGACTCATTCATTCAACCATGTAAATGCATACATAGATACAAGAACAAGAAATAATAGAGAATAAAATGGAAATATATCATTTACTCATTCAGATAGACACACGGACAACACGCATTTGGGACAATGTTCCTTTGTTATACTCATTCAACTGAAAATTACATGCATACATACACTACTTTTGTGTAGCTCTTAGCTCTTTGCTACAATGGCAATCTGCACACTAGATTCAACAGCCTCTTCTTAGAAACAATACAAATCTTTATACAAAGGGACTCTTCGAGCCTTTCCCTCCAACGACTCTATGCTATCCTATCGAAATAAAATCTTTCAACTACTTAACATTTATTACAATAAATACTTGAGTCAGACAGATAAGAGTGAACCCTCCAAATATGTACTGCAATCCTTCACATTAAAGAAAAAGACATTCCCTTATCGATCTTATGCGATGGCTCAGCCTCCGATCATTAAAGATGTTCATAAATCAAAATATTTTTCAAATATTAAAATTAATATGCCAACTTTTGAATTCAAAATATTTCAAAATACGCGCTAGTGTGCCCATCTCTCTCCCACTTGTGCTTCATTGGCGATGCTCTTGCATGAATAAGTGAGAACAATACTAGGAAAAATATGTTTATGGGTATACCTCCATATGGTAGTAGGACATAAATAATTTTCTTAGGTGAATCATTACTTATGTAGGGATATGTTTCTTCTCTTAATTTCGAAGAATGAATATCAAAATTCAATTTTATTCATCATAACGTGTTGCTAGGTGGAGGGATTGCATAGAGATCACATGAATCACTACGAGATTCTCATTGGAAAATGTGTTAGAGTTGGAAATGCATAGTGATGCAAGAGAATCGTCAAAGACAATTGATAAGACAACATGGAATGACTCAGCATATCCACTCCGCACGCAAAGAACCATTTTGAATTCTGAGGAAGGCGCGAAATTTATTTTGAATCATGTTGTAATTAAAGATCTCATGATATAAAGATATTAGAAACATTGTATATATGTCAATAAGGTTGTAATTGTATTTAATGGTTGTAGACGACATAACTCTTTGAGTATCTACCCAGATATGAATTCGTAAATGTACATTTATTTTGATAGACTTAGTGATAGGAATACATTTAATGAGATGTAAAAGAATCAGAATTATCTAGAGAAGAAATATTGAGAAGCCAAGAATACATATATAAAACATTGTGATCTATGTTGTAAGATGATTTTTTAGAAGAGAAGAGAAATAATCTCAAGTCCTGAGGGAGAAGAGACTGTAATCTTGTTTGGTTTCCCTGAAACTTAATAGAAACTGTGTTTTTTTCATTTCTACATATGTGTGTTTTGTGTGTGAACTTGTGAAATTTGTTAATTTTCAATTGTTTCTCTTCTATAATTCAAAGAAAAAAGAGTGCACATAATTCCCATGCAAGGTGTGTGGAGGCTAACATTTATAAGGGTCAAATATCAGGAGAGTTAACGCAAGGAGTGCACAAGATGGACTTTCTAAAATTCAAAGCTTAGGAGTGAAGAACAAGTGTGCCTTGGAGATCACTTCACAGAAGTTATAAATCTCAAAAGAGATAGCATCAAAGATTTCCAAGGTGGAGATCAAGGATTTTAGAAAATCCTTTGGTAAGGATCGTAGCCGGTTGTTTTGGGTCTCGAATAACCGCAGGCCATTAATCGTGTCAAACTAGTCCCATTCATAGATATGGTGATCGATTTCGATTAGTATGATCTCCAAGTCATTCAGACTTCGTGGATTCGACCATTCTAGATAGTTAAGTTGTTTTTTGAAGGTGAAGATTCTTGAATTCCCGTGGATCATTGATCTTGGAGTTTTGGATCTAATGCAAGACATATATCCTCAAGAGAAAAGAATCCTCGCCAGTCGTCTGATTTCCAGAAAATCAAAAATGGCCATTGAAGTTGGAGAAGTGGAAGGACAGGGTAAAACCCACAACTGCCAGTCAAATCATTTTATGGCTGAATGTGGCCAATAGAGACTCTGGATAAACTAGTGTTTTGTTTGGGTGAGCCCTCTAGATATACAAAGTCCCGGAGTGTTGAATAATTCTTTTTAACTTAGTGTTGGGTTCTAGCTTGTGTTCACCTATAAAACGCTATCTGGGGAAGGACCATTGAAGATCTTGAAATGTCCCGCATTCATGACAAAGGGCTTGCGGAAAAAAAATAAAAATAGGGGTCTCTGAGATCCCCATATCCATTTTGTCTCCTGTTTGGTAATGATCCAGAATGGGAGGTCATGTGCATCAAAGAGTGCACCAAAGTGGTATCAGAATAGGAGACATATTTGTGAGGAGATATATTAGAGACATGTCACCAAGGAAATGCCAAAGAGTTAATCTTGGTGCAGGTAGGGAGAGACTTGTAGCCAACATAGCTATGGAAGAGGAAATGAGACAGCTTTATGCAAGGTTAGATGCCATGGAAGAAAAAAAAAGGAGAGTGCCATATGCTAGAGATATTATTGATGCTGAGGACAAAAATACAGAAGAAGAGGAAGTTGCAGGAGAAGGAGCAGCAGAGTAACAGTTGTTGAGAGTTGTTTTCAAGATGGGAACCAGGGAGAAGACAGAAGTTACAATGTATGAAGGTAATCTGGATGTGGAAGAATTGATTTACTGGATAATTTCCTTGGATAAATATTTTGATTATGAGGAGATATAAGATGAGAAGAACGTAAATCATGTTGTGACCAGGCTGAAGGGACATGCACATTTATGGTGGGATGAGTTGCAAGCTAACAAAAGGAGGAAAGGTAAGTCCAATATTAAGAGATGGGATAGAATGGTAGCTAAGCTAAAGGACAAATTCATACTCAAATATTATGAGCTGAATCTGTTCATAAGACTACAGAATCTTAGACAGAAAGGTATGTCAGTGAAAGAATATACTAAAGAATTCTATAAGTTGAATATAAGAGCAGGACATAGAGAAAATGTTGAAGAGAAATTTGTTAGGTATATCAATGGGTTGAGGTATGAAATTCAAGATGAGATTAGTTTGGTGATGATAAGGACTATAGAGGATGATTATCAGGTAGAATTGAAGGCAGGAGAAAAACTTGAGAGAAAGCAAAGCCAAAAGAACAGGGAAAAGAATCTAACCAGAGGAAAAGGAAACCTGAGGGAGAATTTATAGAAACCAAAGGAATAAACTAGTGTCTCTAGTAGTCAAGCGACTAGAGGAGAAGACTCTAGAGGAAGGAGACCTTTCCCAAGAGGTAGAGTAAGAGGAAGAGGAGGAGAGATTAAGTGTTATGCTTGTGGAAAAACATGAAACGTGTCTTGGGAATGTACTGAAAACAAGACTATAGATTTTAGAGGAACTCACATCACTGAGGCTCAACAGAAGACTATTGAGACAGAGACAAAAGAATAACTTTTTGAAGAGGGAAGATCACTTATGATGAGGAAATCCCTTGTAAATACAGAAAAACGGGTGCAAGAGATAGCATAAATAAAGAGTTTATTTAGAACTGCTTGCAAATCAAAAGATAGGGTATGCAAGGTGATTGTTGACAGTTGGAGCACTAATAATTTAGTGTCCACAAAAATGGTGAAAAATTTGAAGCTGGAAACAATGGCCCATCCATATCCATATAGGGTGTCGTGGCTGCAAAAAGGACATCAAGTCATGGTGAGTGAACAATGTAAAGTTGAATTTAATATCAGCATTTATAAGGATGAATTTTTATGTGATGTCATACCTATGTATGTTTGTCATGTTTTTTTGGGGAGGCCATGTAAATATGGCATAAATGACATACATGATGGGAAAAATAATACTTATACCCTTGATAAAAATGGGTGTAGGCATATGTTGTTACCATTGGAATATAAGGGAGTCAAAATGGAGGTTAGTCTGAATATACTTCTCATGAGAGGGAAGTATCTCTTAAAGGAAGTTAAGAAGGAACATGAGTTGTAGTTTGTTGTTATTGGTAAGCCAGGAGCCATCCTTACAAATACTTCTATGAATAATTTTCCTATTGAAATTCAAGAATTATTGGATGAGTATGTTGACATCGTGATGGATGATTTTCCTAATACTTTACCTCCTATCAGAAGTATTATTCATCATATTGACCTTATTCTGGGTGAAATATTTCCAAACAAAGAAACATAGAGGTTGACCCCGCAAGAGAATGAAGAGGTCAAGAAGCAAGTCCAAGAGTTGTTGTACAAAGGGTTGATCAGAGAAAGTTTGAGACCATGTTCAATACCAACTATGTTTAGTCCAAATAAGGATGGTGGCTGGAGAATGTGCACAGATTCCAGATCTATTAACAATATAACCATCATGTATAGATTCCCTTTACCTAGAATGGATGATTTGATGGATTGTTTGAGTGGAGCCATTTATTTTTCTATGATAGATTTGAAAAGTGGTTATCATCAAATAAGGATGAGAGGAGGAGATAATTGGAAAACAACATTCAAAACAAATGAAGGGTTGTATGAGCGGCTTGTTATGCCATTTGGTTTAACCAATGCTCCAAGTACATTCATGATATTTATGAATGAAGTTCTTAAATATTTTATTGGAAAGTTTTCAATTGTTTATTTGAATGATATCCTAGTCTATAGTAAGACTAAGGAGGATCATTTGAGACACTTGAGGATGGTGTTGAGGAGATTGCAGCAAGAGAAGTTGTTAATAAATTTAAAGAAATGTTATTTTATGAAGACAAGGCTTGTGTGTAACATCCTCGACCACACAGGCTGAGCCATGCTACTCTAGAAAATGATTTCATTCTCTGCTTAACATATTGTAACATATTGAGCGTCCAACTGAGCTATGACACATAAATTTTTCAAACTGCATGCAATTAAAATATATACACATAGAATTCTTGCGGAACTTTATATATAAAACGTAAACAAACAAATACATTTAGTACATGCACATATTCATACTAAAATAACAGTAAACATATACATGCAGCATATACATGCAATACCCATAAATATAAAGACAGTTATAAACCACACATAGGATAAACCCATAAAAATAAACACGTAAATAACAATGCAACATGTAATTTATCACACAATTGACACTTATCTTGGTAATAATATCACCAACTGTGTGCAGACCTTCCATGAACCTCCCATCCTTAGACCACACTACTCATCACTCTTAGTAGTGGGTCACCCCCGAGCTGGGACTAAACTCCACCTAGGTAAAGGGATTCCTAACTAGGGAAACTATTTCATACCACGGGAAAGACTTTGTAACATGTGCCAACTCAAACTAACAACCTATATGATCCATATGGATATCGGTGGCCACCCACCTTTTCCAACTGGCTCAAAACAGTTTTCTATCAATTTTGGTAATTTACTATTTTTAGCAATTTTCACTTCTGGAGTTGTTTTGAGGCCCTAAACGATGTTTTTAGGGAAAACAGGTTTGCAATATGGAAGTTCCTTCCACATTGCACCTAAAATGAATCTCCTCGATGATACCTTTCCAATGGGCTATCATACGTCTAAAACAGAGATCGTATGCAAACGTTACGACCCCAGGAATTTGATGTACTAACTTACCCAAATGGGGCCCACATGACTTTTGGTGCTTCATCTCCTAGGGTTAGGTTTTTGGATGTCTAGGGTTTTTGACATTCCTGCTTATTGTAAAAAGGCCTTTAGAGCCTCATTGTAATGATATTCTTGTGAATGACCACAACCATCACATATCTTCTCAGAGATAAGCTGCCACCATTCCAGCAAGCTTGTTTCCGCTGCATTTTACAATTTTCAGCTTATTTCGTTATTGAATAGAAAATTAGTTTTACTGTATCTCTATTATTTTGTGTTAAGCATCTTTTAATAATATGTATTCATTTCGTTCTGCTCATAAAATCTGTATCAGTGGTATCAGAGAGGTCTGCTCCTTGTCGTCTTAATGCATGTCCCCAACGAGGTCGGAGTACAAAGAGTTGGGTCTCGAGCTTGTTTCTATTGAGGACAAAATCTCTCGCACGCCCAAGCGACCTCTCATGGTAAGAGAAAATAAATATGATGAGACAAGAGATCCTTTCAAACTGTTGATTGAGGAAGCCGTCACACAACAGAGGAACGTGATGATGGATAGTTTCGTGCAAATCCTTCGGCGACTACCAACAGGCGACGCATATTCTTCGAATGGAGGCACCGCCCCCTTCAAGTTACAAATAAAATTCGATATTCCTATATTTGAAGGTTAGATAGACGCAGATGATGTAGACAAGTGGTTGAATCTACTAGAAGGGTATTTTTATGTCCATAACTTTTTGAATAGAGAAAATATTACTTGTGCGCTCCTCAAAGTCGTTCCCCATGTCAAAGATTGGTGGGAAACTTTCTGTGAGCAAAAGGAAATAGAGGAGCCCTCATTATTTTCAATCACGACCACCTGGGAATCCTTCAGGGGTGCTATTAAGGAACAATACTACCCTATCAGAAGTTATGACGACCTGTATACCAAATGGACCACGTTGGGGCAAGAAAGAGACCAAGCAGTGCCATATTTCACAAATATCTTCCATACCTTGCGCACCAAGATGGGTATAAAAGATTTAGAGTGACATCTAGTGCTCAAGTATCACGGTGCTCTACATAGATACATCCAGACCGAAATGGATTTTTTGGACATCTCATCCTTGGGCAAGGCCTACAGATATGTCGTCAAAATCGAGTAGAAGCTCAAACAAAAGACGTGGCTATTTGGGCCTGGAAACCCCTAGCAACAAAATCTAGGAAAGGGCATCCCCAACCCATAGAAAAAAGGATAGAGAAAATATGGACAGTATCAGGACAACCATTCCAATCCGCAATAAAAGAAGGACACTGGAAAGACAAAGAAATATATCGGGAAGTGGTACGACTTCCATAAGAGCCCTTGGCATAACACTACTGATTGTCGCTCAAAGCAATCGTTGGTGGCCGAAGTGAAAGCCTTTGAATCAGATGCAGATTTTGACTCTGAGCCAGAACTAGAAAGGGGAAAACAGATTATTGACATGGAACTCAGTGCCACCGTTGCTACCACCAAGCTCCATCCTGCTGAACCAGATGAGCCAGAAGAAGGAGAGAGCCTCTTCCATTCACAAATGTGGGTAAAAGGCACCACGTTGCACTTCATCGTTGATAGCGGTAGCGAGAAGAACCTCATCTCAGCAGAGGTCATCAAGCGCCTGGCCCTGCCAACAACGCCACACCCACAATCCTACACCATTGGATGGCTCTGCCAAGGAAGCGATCTCCGCGTCAACCAATAGTGTCGACTGTCGTACGACAGCAAGCTCTTCAAAGATGAGGTATTGTGTGATGTTTCTCCTCTTGAAGTTTTTGATGTTCTTTTGGACCAACCTTATTTATGGAAACATCATGTTGTATATGAGTCTAGGCCTTGTAGTGTTATTATTACTTTGAAAAACAAATTGTACAAGATACCTGAGGCAGTCCCACCTAGTGTTATTTCCTTGATCTCTGCTAAGTAATGTAGGAAGGTCATCTCTCAGACAGGGAAGTTTGTCTTCTTCATGATTCGCTCTCAGAATAAGCGAAAGATCATAGCCACATCCAAGGTCTCTATGGCCAACCACTCCACATAGCAGAAACAAGTAGATAAGGTCATGGAAGAATACTCAGATATCTTCTCCTCACCTACAGGGGTACCTCTGCACTGCCAGGTGAAGCACCCCATCGATCTGACCCCCGGTGCATCACTGCCCAATGGGCCAGTCTATCGCCGCTCTTTGTTAGAGAATGAGGAGATCAAGCGACAGATCCAAGAACTACTCCACAAGGGGCACATCCATCCCATCTCATCACCTTGCGGGAGCCCAATTGTGCTGGTACAAAAGAAATATGGAACCTAACAACTTTGTATTGATTATTGGGCTCTAAATAAAATCACAGTCAGAAAACGGTACCCGATTCCTCGAATCAATGACCTCCTTGATCAACTCACGGGGGACAAATACTTCAGTAAGATTGATCTGAAGTCTGGCTACCACCAGGTCCCAATAGAATAGACATATTTATGGAAGACCGCCTTCAAGTCAAAGGAAGGCCTTTTTGAATGGTTGGTCATGCCCTTTGGTTTGAAAAATGCTCCAACCACTTTCATGAGGATGATGGACGATATCCTGTGACCATTCACCAATAATTTTGTAGTGGTTTATCTGGATGACATTCTAATTTACAGAAATATTTGGGCCGAACACGTGCAACATATTCAACAGGTTCTTCACACCCTGTGACAGCACAAGCTATACGCTAAATTGGAAAAATTCTCCTTCGGCATGGACAGGGTCCATTACCTGGCCTACATCATTGATCGGCATGGTGTACATGTGGATACAGCCAAGATCCAAGTCATCTGTGAATGGCCATCCCCAACCACACTCACTAAGCTTCAGAGCTTCTTGGGCCTTGCCAATTTCGACTGTAGGTTCGTGTTGGGATTATCCCATATTGCATGGGCCCTCAACCAAATAAACAAGGGTGGCGGTAAGGCAAAATTTGTGTGGGGTTGGTCCCAACAACAAGCGTTCGATGATTTGAAGCAGTGCTTGTGCTCAGCCCCAGTACTTTCACTACCAGACCTGCAACATCCCTTTGAGATCGAGACAGATGCTTCAGGCTATGTTGTGGGTGCCTTTCTCACTCAACACGGCCACCCCATGGCCTATCATAGTGAGACACTGTCAGATATTGTCCTTAAGTACCCTACTTATGAAAAATAAATGTACTCCATTGTGAAAGCCTACCTCCAGTGGAGACATTACATTCTTTGGAAGGAGAGAGTCATCCACACTGATCATAAGCCATTGCAGTTCATGCAGACACAGGGAAAATTGTAGAATGTCCACCATCAAAGTGGTCCACATACTTGCAGCAATTCCACCTCAACATCAAGTATAAAAAAGGAAGCACCAATCATGTCGTCAATTTCCTCAGCAGACCTCCATTCGTGGCACTAACCATGGTGTTATACTCTTGTGGCCACAAGACCTATGGATGGCCCTAACTCTATGAGACAAACCCTAACTTCGCCACCACCTACCAAATGTTGGGTGCAAATGCAGTTGTCGATAATTTCCATCTTCAGGATGGGTTGTTGTGTCGTCTAGGCCATATCTGTGTTCCATCAAGTGAGCGAGAGAAATTGATATGGGAATCCCACTACATTCAGGTGGAAGGACACTTCGGTGTCAAAAAGATAGTGGCGATGCGACATAAACATTTCTACTGTCCAAAACTTCGACAGGAGGTCAGTAGGTATATTAGGTCCTTCACTACTTATGCTATTACCAAACCAACCACTAAGAAACAGGGCATGCACACCCCTCTTCCTACTCCTGACAGGACATGGGAATCCATCTCAATAGACTACATGTCGGGCCTCCCATCCACCAAGCGGGGAAATTACTGTGTTTTTGTGGTTGTTGATCGCTTTTCTAAGATGGTGATTATGGTTGCCTGCAAGAAGAGCATCACAATAGAGGCCACTGCCAAGCTCGTATTTGAACGAGTCTGGGTACATTTTGGAATCCCACAAACCATTGTCTCAGATCAGGATATTCAATTTCTCAGCACATTCTGGTCGAGCCTCTGGTCACTGCTAGACACCAAGCTCACCAAATCCATGACCTTCCACCCCCAGACCGATGTCCAAACCGAGGTTGTAAATCAAATGATTGTGCATATCCTTTGCATGATTAATTCAAAGAACTCCCGCACATGGAATGAGAGCATTCCCTATGTCCATCATAGCTACAACCAAGCACTACATAGCCCAACTGACCACATCCCCTTTCAAGTGGGGTTGGGATTCCAACCATTGGGTCCCATAGATGTTTCACTTCCCCTTGTGGTCACCTCAACCGACTCATCTCCTACTCCAACTGAAGTTGACAAAGCCACCCAGTTCATTAAGAAGATCTAGCACATCCGCTAATAGGTTCAGGATATCCTACAGATGTCCAATGACAAGTACAAACAACGCCATGATCAACATCAGGTGCCACATAAGTTTCAGGTGGGCGACAAAGTTTGGTTGCACTTGTAGAAAGAATTCCTTATAGGACCCCATCGGAATCTTCGCCCATTCCATTATGGGTTGTACACTATCACCAAGGCTATGGGGGATAATTCTTTTGAGCTCAACATTCCTCCTTTCCTTGGCCTGCACCCAGTGTTCAACGTGGATCTCCTTCGCCCTTATTTTCCACCATTATTGGACACCTCAGAAGTAGTAGAACAACTAACACCAACAGAGCTCAACCCCAACTACATACAATAGGCATCCAATGATCAGATTGTGGACACACAGATCAAGGGCACTCGATAACAAAGGATCCATCTTTATCGTGTCATCAAAGTAGGGCAGCTCCTGCACCAGGGAAAGTGGCTCACCCGGGGCCAAATTCAGCAGAAATTTCCTCATCTGATGGGGGACCTCAACGCAATGGATACCATTTCTTCTTAAGGAGGGAGGATTGATCTAGATTGATATCGATGGCCACCCACCTTTTCCAACTGGCTCAAAATAGTTTTCTGGCAATTTTGGTAATTTACTATTTTTAGCAATTTTCACTTCCAGAGTCGTTTCAAGGCCCTAAACGATGTTTTTTTGGGAAAACAGGTTTGCAATATGGAAGTTCCTTCCATATTGCACATAAAATTAATCTCCTCAATGATACCTTTCCAACGGGCTATCATACGCCTAAAATGGAGATCGTATGCAAAAGTTACGACCCCGAGAAGTTGATGTACTAACTTACCCAAACGGGGCCCACATGAGTTTTGGCGCTTCATCTCCTAGGGTTAGGTTTTTGGATGTCTAGGGTTTTTTACATTCCTGCTTATTGTAAAAAGGCCTTCAGAGCCTCATTGTAATGATCTTCTTGCGAATGAGCGTAGTCGTCACATCTCTTTTCAGAGATAAGCCGCCACCATTCCAGCAAGCTTGTTTCCACTGCATTTTACAGTTTTCAGCTTATTTCGTTATTGAATAGAAAACCAGTTTTACTGTATCTCTATTATTTTTTGTTAAGAATATTTTAATAATATGTATTCATTTTGTTCTTCTCATAAAATCTGGATCACTATAGTCCCTCATTCCCCACATGTCTGTCCCACCCTAGGAAGTGTACCCCTTCTATACTCAACAGTCCTTTGGTTGCCCTGCTTCCTTTCCGGGCTTCAGCAACAGGCCAGACAGGAAGTATCAGAGCCCTGTAGTTGTAGTTTAGCACCTTCAGAAATCAATTCCCAACAATTCTCTCTCCTAGAGAGATTGCTCATGGGCCTGACAACCCGCCTCTTCAATATCCCACGGGCCTGACAACCCGCTTCTTTAGTCCAGCTCGCAGGCTAACCCAATACACAAACATGTATGGTTATGGATATATGTTTAGGTACAATGACAGGAAGGTATGGAGGATTATTCAATGAGTTTGTGAATGATGATGGAATGATTGACTGAATGACTAAATGATCCCCAGAATGAACTAAGTCCAAACAATATGTATGCAAGTTCCCAACTTGACACTTGTCATGTTGGGAGCTACTTTGGCCCACTTGTCCTCAACCTTAGAACTTAGGATAAAATAATTATCCATACTTTATACTTAATAAATATTCATATAATATTCTTTTTTGTCTTAAGCTCCCTAGCTTATCCCCTTTTCCTTAACTTTGATCTCCCCCTTTCCTTAAATAGTGGAGTTTAGTCCCCCATACTCTTTTATTGTGGTCGATCTGTGCACAGTGATGTATTTTATATTAATGACGAGACATATACAAAAATAGGCTCACTGGCCTTTAACATCTAGGCTCTCTATCCTAATCATCACAAAATTGGCTCACTAGCCTATAAAACACAACATATACACAACGACTCACTGGCCTCAAAATTGTGCACACTTAAGTTTGTTGCACGTGGTATCCTAGAATGTGCACACTTCATCATTTTACTGCACAGTGCATGCACACACTATACCATGGAAGGTGCATACAAAAAATGATGTCAAACATCTCACCAACTTACGTACATTTGTATTTACATTTACAATTGGGTTCGGCCTAGGGATATTACATTGTTTATTTGGGTTTTGTGATTTCTTCAAATGGATTGAAGATGGATCCATAGAAGGTGAGAGCTATAAAGGAGTGACCTTCTCCGAGAAATGTGTTTGAGGTAAGAATTTTTCATGGGTTAGAAATTTTTTACAGAAAGTTCATCAAAAAATTTAGTAGTATTTGTGCACCCATAGTGGATACTATAAAGAAAGAACATGGATCCTTTTATTGGACAAAATAAGTTGAGAAGGGATTTAAACTGTTAAAGGAGAAGATAACAGAACAACCCATCTTTCTTTTTCCATAATTCAGGAAGACTTTTCAAGTCAAATGTGTTGCAAGTGGAGTGGCCATCGGTGCATTTTTAAGTTAGGATGATGAGCCTATTGCGTATTTCAGTGATAATTTTTATTATGCTAACAAGAAGTATTTGACTTATGATAAGGAATTTTATGGTATAATTCAATCTTTGAAAAAGTGTAGGTATTATCTAATGCCAAAATATTTTATCTTGTATACTGACAATCACGATTTTCACTTTATAACCAGATAGGAGAAGTTGAATCAGAGACATGCAAAATGGGTAGAATTCATCTAGAATTTTTCTTTTGTCATTAATCATATTAGTGGGAGTGCTAACCAATTTGTATATGCTTTGATCAGGAGATGTTTGATCTTGCAGGAGTTTCAAGTGGAGACTTTGGGGTTCAAACACCTCAAGGGAATGTACCAAGAAAACCCATATTTCAAGGAGGCTTATGAGGATGGTGAAAATCCTTTTGTTGGCCTTAAATACTCTATTTTATTGTCTGCGTTATTGACCCAGAGTTCATGTCTTTTGGGTTTCCAACAAAGCCTCTAAAACTATCGGCCCTCCCGATAAACCAGAAGGCAACACAATACACAGAATGTATTACGCAGTCTCACCAAAGATAGATTTAAATGGGTGGTTGTAAGACTTAGGTGTTTACAGCCTAGGATTGAGTATGAGATAGGGGTTTGTTAACCAGAGCCATGCACTACGAACTGTGAATGTAATCTACTTATTCCTCACGGGTGCACATTTCCATTTCACAGTTTAATTCCCGAACAACATAATCGTAATCCATAACAATATATTAACTCATTTATTAAGCATAACAATGAACTGCTGAAAGAAAGCAAAGAGATGCATGCATTCATCACATTACACATATATTACCGTGGTTCACCCCCTCCTGGGATACGTCCACAAAGATTTGGTTGTTGGATCTTTTATTATGAGAATTTTGCATCTCCAGCATCGTGCACTTCCAATTTTCTTTGATGGGTAAGATCTGTACGAGGTGAACTAGATCACACCAGGCTCCATAGCCTGTGATCTAATCCTCAGATCTTCCTCCTCTCCTATGTTCTATCTCAACAAATTACAAAATTGGTCCATGACCATATTACATAATGCATCAACTCATACATACCTATGATAGATCAATACAAAAACTGAACTAATGCAAAAGTGAATCAACCTCTTTATGATACCTATGTATCTCTATTTATATTTATCGGGCTCTTCAGTTGTTTACAATGTATTAAAAAAACCCTAACCCTACCGATGTTAGGTCTTCCTCCCATGCACGTGTGTTTTTCTTTCTCCAACTATTGTTTTCCTTGTGCACTCTTTCTTACATGCGCCCATGTTGTTTTCCTTCCAATTGTTACTTTCGTTTTTGCACGCTTTCTTTCTCACGGTCCTCCTTCTTTCCACTTTGGCCTGGTGCCAATAGGCCCCCAACATTGACATGTGACGCAGCCTGAGTCACCTAATCCTTCTGATCTTCTTCGATATCCTTGGTGATCGTCTGGAACTTTTCCTTGAGCTCTGCTTCTTTTGTCAGTGCCTAGGCGGTCTTCTACTTGGTGGTGTCTACTATCTGGATTGCCACTTCATCGCTCAAAAATCCTCCACATTCGGTCTAAGTCTGCAATATCTGTGTTTTATCTCCTTCTACTTGTGCGAGTACTTTTTCTACCTGTTCCTGCAGTGGTTCTATTTGAGCCCGACGCTCCTGTTTCTGTGTTTGCGCAGTGATAAGTTCTGCCTACATCTTCTTTGTCTCCTGCATCCCTTTGAATCATTCTGGGATTGGTATGGTCTTCTGCCTCTATTTGAGTTATTGGATCATTTCATTGATCCTTTCCTCTTCCTTGTCCCAGCGTTGGACTTGTGGATCCTCCTCCAACCTTGTCCAAAGTTGTGTTGCTTTATCGAGCAATTCGTCTTCTGTGCTAACCTGTTGTTCCATCTCCTGCAGCTATGTTGTTGCTTCCTGCTTCCTTTGTTCCTTCCCTACTTGTGGAGTGGTTGGTGTGAGTTGTTCACAGAGATTCTAGATCTCCTTCTGATATTGATCAATTTCCTGCACAATCTGGTCAATCTTTCCTGCTACCGGGAGTTCATTCCCTTGCGCAGTGCTTGGGAGTTTTTCAAAAACTCCTCCCACTCTTTGTTCTAGCTCATTTCTACATTCTTTTTACTCCTGAGTTTCGAGCTTGGCCTGCCCACGGACTTTTTCTAGTGCCTCGTGATTCTTTTTTTCTTGTTGTATCTCGACTAAGTTTTTATGTTCACGAGACTATACCTCGTGTTCGACACTAACCTTCAATTTGTGTAGTTCCCTTGATGGCATCCATGTCAAGACCAATTGGATGTGGTCCAAGTATTTCAGGGGTGTCTGCCCCATGATTTCATCCATGCGCAGTATGTTAGGTTTGATGTAAATCGTTGCGTTTGCATGTGGCATGGGGTGAGATGGGTCTCGTTCTTCTACCTCCACTCTTTATTTGGCATGTATTGTCGGTGGCTCTGTTCCTCTGCATCTACTTGTTGTCTTTGCTTCCCCAAATTTCTTGAGGAACTGTCCCATTTCTGCCATCTCTTTTTGCAGTTTATCCCTGTGATGTGCTACATGATTGAAATATTCTACTAAGCAATCCTGGACCATTCTGGCGATCATTTCCCCATCATCCTTTGTGATCATATAGTCTGGTGATTCTCATTACGCCTTTGATTTCTTGCGCGTGCCTCCTTCCTGCGCGACTGGTCTCTTATTTCCCCCTGGTTCTTGTGTAATGGGGTTTGGGGTAGTCTTCCTTGCTCCCTTAGCTTGTTTCAGTTGTCCGTTGATCGACTGTGTAGTCTCTTTCTGCCCTTTCGAGTCCCTATCTTCTTTGACCCTTTGTCTACCTGAGTCGGCTTGTTGTGGCCCATCCTTGGTTTCTTGGGCACTGGGAATTCTGGAAGTTGTGTTTACACCTGTGTTGCCTCTCCTTCACTGTTCTTTCCAGTACTTCACGGGTAATGGTTGGGATCCTCCATTAATCAGGCCATTCATTGATCACCATGTCTATATCACCTTCTATGATGCAGTAGCGCATCGGTAGCCACTATTTATTTGGATCCTGCCTTGGTTGTATCCACATTATCTGTCTTGTGGCCCGAAAATTGGTGATGTCTGCATATCGCACGACAACCTCTAGTGTTATTCTCCATGATCGACTGATGGATTCCTATATGTCCCATAGGTATGATTTGAATGTGATTCCATTCTCCCTCTTATGTCTAGCCTGTGGCCCAGATCTCAGTAATAGGTATCTCGCTCCCGCTGGTTGCGGTCTAGTGAAAAAAATTACATACTCGGGTTCCTGCCATCCCATGAAGACTATTAGGGTGATCATCCATGAGTAATGGAATTATGTGCCTAGGTCCTTCGCATCCTTGCAGTCCACCTAAAACAAATTCAATCGATATGGTGCCCATCTCATAAAGGTGCCTTTTGCACACTGAACTGCAATTGCAATGACTCTTGTTGGTACTTCCTCTTTGCGACATTTTCTGAGAAATTTGCAAGCTAATATCTTTGTGCCCAGTTGTGTAGCTGCATTGTTGATTCGTTTGATTATGATGCCCCCCATTACTCTGGCGGTGCCATATTTCTTCTTCATCTCTTCTTCCAACTCTTTCCCCTTGGATTTGTCGTTCGGAATCAACGCGAGATCCATACCCTGAATGGGTAGTCTTGTTATATGTGTGATAAGATCAAAAGTTATGGGGACGGGTTTATCGAACCATATATCCCCTCCATGCATGATTGCTAACAACTGCTTGACACATGATGTCACATACTGGCCTCTGACAAAATGTGGTAGCTTCAACAAACCTAAGATTCATGTTTTGTCCAGCCCAACTGCCCACTGGTGTGGTTGGCTATTCGTTTCTCCAAGTTGGTTTATGGTTATGGCCTACATAAAGACCCTCTGTGTAAGTTCTAGGAACTTGGTTTCATCTGATAAGTCATGTTCGAAATACTTGAGCTTCCCAACCTGACCCAGTAACTGCGGTTCTACCTGTACTCCATTTGGTATGCGTGGTAGCACAATTTATACTATAGGTTTCTTGTGAGGTGAGCTCGGTATCTGAACTATGTCTTCTTGTTGTGGTGGCTAGTTAGAAGTTCCAGCAAATTCTGATTGTTCCCCCATCAGCCATTCTGGCCAAGCCGAGGTAGTTCCAGAGGTCTCCTCTATTGGTTGACCTAGGCTGGGTGCTTGTGACTCGTCTGGTTTCACTGTTGCTCCCAGATTATGTGTCGTTCCATTAATTTCCACGACTTCTTGAGTGATTTCTAGTTGCACTTACCATTGGGTTTCCACTTCCTCGTTTTGAAGCTCCTGTGTCGTTGCTGGCGTATCCTCTTTCATGGTCCCTGCTTGTGGCTATTGAATCTCTTCCAGTATCGGTGTAGGGTTAACTAGTATCACCTCTGGGGATGGGATCTCATCAATATTGACGATCTCCAGCTGTTATTGCTCGTTTTCCTCCAGCGGTCCTCGTGACCTAGTTTGAACCCTGGTTGGTCTTGTTGTCTGGCCTAGTTCTACTTGCTTCGGTGGTGCCATAGTGGTGACTGTTGAACATTTGATGGTTTCAAATGAATTTGGTGAGATTTATGGTCTCGCTATGTTTTTTCTAGCTATTATTTCTGTCTCTATGTTCTCCTTTCACAAATAGACTAGTTTCTCTCATGCTCGTGTGTTGTATGGGCTTGTCATGAAGCTTGTCGAGGACGATTCCTCCATGATGTGATTAATGCACCATAATTGTGGGTTCAATGCATCTGTGGCGGTTTCATACTTTCCATTAATATTT
The DNA here is from genome assembly GCA_009831015.1 of Picea engelmannii. Taxonomy (NCBI): domain Eukaryota; kingdom Viridiplantae; phylum Streptophyta; class Pinopsida; order Pinales; family Pinaceae; genus Picea; species Picea engelmannii. The sequence goes on from ML791363.1 coordinate 292,604, forward strand.
CTTTTATGTCTCCAGTTGGCGCGTTTAATGTGATGTTACCTCAGTCCTTGCCTTGCTTTAATTTCGCTTAGTGTTGTCCTGTCATACTACTTTTGTCGACTTTCTGTTTCCCGCTTGTTTTTCTTTGGTATGTAACTGTTGTCCTTGACTTTGCTAAATTTATGTTTCGAACATCATGTGGCCTTTCTCTCTCTAGAGTGCTACACGCTTTTTAGTCTTGTTTCCTTTTTGTTCTCTTTTTTATTTTAAATATATATATATATATATATATATATATATATATATATATATTACTATGCGGTGGGTGGTCGATCGCCCTTGTACAACTTCAGTCGACTCACATTGATCATTCCTCTGAGGTCTACATCTTCTAAATATCTTAACTATACAACTCCTTCGTATGTGATAGATTTTACCTTGTGATCCTAGCCAATGCATTATAAGATTCCCCGGGTGTTGAAACGATTTGCTATCATAGAGAAATAGTAGATACCCTTCCTTGAATGTATTCTTCTTAATGTGTCGATCGTGCCAAGCTTTGTCTATGGATTTCTTCACTTTTTGATGGAATCTTGCCAGGATTCGGTCTTCCTCCATTGACAATAACTGATTCAGTCTTTCCTGTACTGTGCCCCATTCTGTAATTTGTGTGATAGCTACTACGCATAAGCTGGGTACTAAAAACTCTAATGGCACTACTGTTTCTTGGCCATAGACTAGTTTGAATGGTGTGTGCCCTGTCAACCTTTTGCATGCAATCCTATTCGCCCATAATACTGTTGGTCCTTTGAGGTACCAATCGTCTTTGTTGACGTTACAAATCTTAGTCAGTGCATTTTCCAGAATTTTGTTGAAGGCTTATACTATGTTGGTTGCCTGTGGGTGATACGGTGTGCTCTTCTGGTGATGAACTTCAAAATATTCAAGCATCAAACGGATGGTGTTTTTTATGAAGTGTGTGCCTTGGTCTCTCATCAAAACTCTTGGGCACCCAAATCTGGTGATTACTTGTTCAAACAAGAAGTGTGCAGTTGTCTCTGCACTGCAGTCTTTTACTGTTGCGGCTTCCACCCATCTTGTTAGGTATTCCATCATGGTGATGATGTATCTTGCCCCTGTCCTTTTGGATGGTGGGTTAATTGGTCCCACAAAGTCCATTTCCCATTTATCAAATTCCTGTAATGTTACTTGTGTTCGTAGTGGCACCTCATCCCTTTTGTTGGGTTTTCCTACCCTTTGACAGACATTACGTCACTGACAATACTCTTTCGAGTCTTTGTGAATCATTGGCCACCATAGTCCTGAGTGTAATACCTTTTGCGTGGTATCGTTTCCTTCATAATGTCCTCCCGTGATTCCCTCATGGGATTTTGCTAAATTTCTTGGTCGTTCGTGCTCTAGCACATACCTTCGTAAAATGCTATGTGTGCCCATCTTGTATAGATGTCCTGTGATTAGTTGATAGTCGGTTGCGCAGACTACCAGGTTCTTCTTTTGCGCGGTGGTATATACTTATGGTTCAGTACCTGTGCTTAAGTACTGGATGATATTTGCAAAGTAGTCATCAGCAATCTATACTGAGAATAAATGTGCATCTGGAAAGGTGTCTTCTAGATTCATAGGTTCTTCCCCATTTGTGATGCTTGACAGGTGGTCAGGTCCTGCATTCAATTTTGTTGGTTTAACTATTACTTCAAAATCAAATTCATGAAATAGAAGTAACCATCCATAGATTCTCCCCCCCAACACTAGCTTGTTGACTAGGTATTTCAGGGCTGAGTGATCTGTAAACATATTAAAGTGTTTCCCCAATAGGTAATGTTTGAATTTCTGCAGTGCATAGACCATGGCTAGGCCTTCTCTTTCTGTCGTGTTATAATTTTGTTTTGAGTCTGCTAGTTTTCTTCTTGCGAACGTTATCGAATGATCCAAGTTTCCTGCTCCCAGTTGTTCTAAGATAACTCCAAGTGCTATTGCTAATGCATCTACATGCACATGGAACGTCTTTTCCTAGTCTGTAAATACTAATATCGGTGCAATAACCATATTTTCCTTCAGGGTATCCAAATCGTGTTGACACTCATCATTCCATGGTATTTAGTATCCTTCCTCGATATTTTTTCCATTGGTGCTGTGATCTGTGCATATCCTTTTATGAATTTTCTGTAGTATCTGGTGTGCCCTAAAGTTTCTCTTAGCTATCAGATTGTTTTCGATGTTGTTAAGTTAAAAATGATGACGACCTTGGCCGGATCCACTAACAAGACTTGTTTGCATATCATGTGGCCCAATAATATCCCAGACGGTGTTCCAAATATGAATTTATTGATATTCAGTGATATCTGGCACTGTCTGCATCATTCTAACATTAGTCGTAAAACTTCCACATGGTTTTTCAATAGACTGTAAACTTTCCAATCATCTAGGTATACTTTAAGGAACTGATGGATGAATTCCTTAAATGCTACGATGACTAATCTGGAGAATATTGTGGGTGCATTCTTCAGTCCGAACGGCATGACTGTGTACTGATAAGATCCCCATTATGTCGCAAACGTGGTCTTGTGTCTATCCTCCTGTGCTATCTTAATCTGATGGTAGCCTGAGAATCCATCAGTGAATGAGTAATATTCATGTCCCCCCACATGATCTAACACTTCATCCATGAACAGTGTAGGGAATGGGTCGTGTAGGCATGCATCGTTCAACATCCTCAAGTCAACGCATATCTTAATTCCTCTTCCTTGTTTCTTGTCCTGTACTACCATCGGGCTTATCCATTCTGATTCTTCAACTAGTTCGATGATGTTGGCTTCAAGCATCTGGTCAATCTCATCTTTCACAGTCTATTTATATATGGGGTTTAGTCTATAGGGTCGTTGTCTTATAGGTCTCGCTTCAGGTCTGAGTGGTATCTTCTTTTCTCCCAGTTCTCTTTCTATACCTTTCATCTTTGTAAAAGTTGTGGGAAAAAGGTATCTATATTCATGCAACAATTCTATGATGCTTTATACTATTTGCTCATCCCAGTAGTCTCCAATGCTAGCCATTTTGCATTGTTCATCTGTCCCGGTGTTAACTTTATTTACCTTGATTGGCACGGCAATGACTTTTGATTCTATGGGTGGTCCTTCCACATATCTTTTTCCTTATACTTCTTCGATATGAATATTGCGTGGGTCATCTTCATCTGGTGCTTGCTCCTGTACATGATAACATGACAGTAGTTCTGTGACTTTATATTTATTTTGTTGTTGCTCTTTTGTGATAAATTTTATTTCCGGTTCTTTGATGAATATTACTCCTCTGATTCTTTTGAGAGTTGCGTCTATGTTGGGGTTCTCATGCTCGAATGAGAAATTGATTGCAAAGTTTTGTTTCAATGTCCTCTATGTTGTAGTTCCTTTGTGCAATTCTTGGTCTATGTACCAGTTTTCTGGTATGCCCTCTAAAGTATGTATGAAGTGATGAGGCCATTCCTCTGGTGGTGTCATTTTCCACAGCGTTTTGCACTTTGCCAAGTGTTCCGCTGGTACCTCTTGTCCTTGGTATTGTTGTTGTTTGTTGTATTCTTGTTCTACACCAAACCTTATGCGCAGTAGTCGCTTACCTTGATACTAGTCTGTAATAGTCTCTTTATGTGTGCCCCACCATCTTGCGAGTGTGGCCTTGAGTGCTAAGTCAAGTGCTAACAGTTGTTGGTTTTCTAATACTTCATCCTCGTATTGTGTCAAGAATGTTTCCAAATCATTTAGTCCGTGGAAACTGGGTGGTTCTCTGATTTATGTGCCTACCCATATTAATGCACGGTTTATTCTTTCACATCTTCATGTGGATACTTTGTGCAGTCTTTGATGCCAGTTTTCTAACCCGGTGTCTGAGTCTGTTGCGCATGAAGTAATGCTCTGCCAACTGACTACTTTGTCTGCAATTGGGTTTACGTAATCCTCATCACGTGTAGTTGTTCTTTACAACTGGTCAATCTCCTCTAAGTCCAGGCAAGTGGGTTCTATGAAACTCTCCCCTTCTGATGGATATAGTGGTGTTATGACCCTGTATTCTCCAGACTCAAATGTCATTTTCCTGGTTTTCAAATTGATTATGGTCTGGTTGTCAAATGCCCAATCCATACCAAGCAGTGTCGGGTAAGGTGTTGTGCCATCCACTATTTCAATGACTTGAAATTTTGTTTTAGTGCACACTCCGTCAAGATCTACTGTTAGTCCTTTCAGTCTACCTATTGGTAGGAATCTATGTTGGTTTTCTAGTTTTAATTGGACATTTGAATATCCCAGTGTTGTCTCTCCCATACATTGCCAAGTCTTCTTGGGTAGCACATTCACTTCAGATCCTAGGTCTAGTATAATGTCTCCCATATTGAAATCTCCAATGTTAGCATTTATTCTAAATTCCCTACTTGTTCTTCTTTCGGTGTGTAGCCGATTGACAGTTTTTGGTTCTAGTTTTTCTTTCGTCTCGTTGCTACATTTCTCTAATATGTTTTGCAATATTTTCACAAATGAGGGATCACTTAATACTTTTACACATGATTGCAAAAAGACTTTGATTGTGCTTACTTGTCCCTTGGGTTGCATTCTTTTGGTATGATCCAATGATGGCGACATATCATATTCTGGGGCTGCCTTGAATAGTTGCGCAGTTGAATTCGACGTTGTGTCCTCCTTCTGAAATTATTGTCTGGCTTCCTTAAAAGTCTCCTTTTCTTTTGGTGCGTCGAACTTATTTCTTGGTTCGGTGTTCTTCTTTACCCATTGGTTCTGTGTTGGTTCTTTTCAAACTACGTCACTTCATGTTTTCATTCCTCCACGAGTGACTATATTAATATTTCTTTCGTCATCCCTATCTTCGGCTGAAATCCACTGGACATTCCGATTGTTCTGGTTCCTCTTTTCCTGAATCTTTACTAGTAGTGTCAGACATTCCTCTGTATCGTGTTATGATGCACGGAAATACATATAAGTTGTTGGTGGAAGTGGATATTCTCGTGCGTAATGTCCTAGTTTCTGACAATTGTGACATGTGATGGGTCCTCTACCGCACCTGAAACCTCCTATGGCTCGTCCTCACTAGTACATATGACCAAATTTGCGATGGTTTTTTGTTGTTATTGCCACACTTATCTGTCACAATTTCCAAAAAATCCAAGACTTTTTTTCGTTGCTATATCCACGAACCAGGTGTTTGTGGAAACAACGACAAAATTAGTTGTCCACGTGTCATCGCAATGTAAAACAAATTGTGGAAAGTTGCGACACAAAAGCGTGGAAATAGCGACGAAAATTTATGCCAAGACAAAAACTTACGACACAGATGTTGTATGTGCGACACAAAACCATGGAAATTTGAGACGCAAAAGATGGGCAATAGCGACGAAAATTTATGCCAATACAAAAACTTACGACGCAAATGTTGTATGTGTGACGCAAAACCGTGGAAAATTGTGATGAAAAAGTCTGGCAATAGCGACGAAAATTTATGCCAAGACCAAACTTACGACGCAAATGTTGTATGTGCGATGGAAAATAGTGGCAAATTGTGACGAACTTTCATCTCTATTGCCACTGTTGCTCAAAATAAAAATTGGCTTCTAACGAACTATCGTCGATATTGTGACGCGTTCGTTAAGTTTAAAAAAAAAAAAAATACACGAGATATGGTATTACCATATTACATTGTAATATGGTAGTAATATGGTATTACCATA
>ML791363.1:308740-325384 GCA_009831015.1 Picea engelmannii
ATTTAATGGAGAAATTAGAAGTGGGTTAACCCTAAAATAAGGAAAGTGGGGCCAAGTGACCTAGAAGATGTTTTTAAGGAAGCTACTTGGAGAGTATAAATAAGAGGCAAGGCTCTCTCATTTTAATCACACTTGAGAATATCGAATATCTATAGGTGTCTGAGGTATCAAAGGATATCTAAGCCTAAATTCTGAGGGAAGGTGAAGAAAAGAAGGCCGAAATGCAAGGAAGGATAAATTCTTTTGATGGTACTTTCTAAGCTATGTTATTTACAGGTCATCTCACCATTTTCACTATAAAAAAAAATTCTATAATGCTTCAGACTGTTAAATTGCTATGACATTGAGAAAACATATCCAAGTATCTGTGGTAAAAAATTCAGCTTGTGGGTCATTGTATTTTTGGAGTTACAGTCCATGGAAAATAGGGTTTGTGGATAGTCCTAAAACTAGCCCTGAAAATAGGGTTTGTTAGGTGATTTATATATACTAAAAAAGACACTAAACTACCCTCAATTAAATTGTCAACCCGGGGTAAGTAAACTTAGATTTGTAGCAAAATATATGCCAAAGGTAAAAGGTTGATAGGAGCATAGTCTAACTATGGAAAGCAACTATCTAGGGATAATCTACTCAAGCAAACCTAACTAATGAACAAACCCTACTAGGCAAAATGAAAACTAGGTAACCTAAGCACTTTTGGGCCAAGGACTGATGGATAGTTCCTAAGAAAGCAAGTAAAAACTCTATGTAAGGCAAACAATAAGCAAAAACAAACTACTAAGCAAATGACAAAAGTAAACTTCTTTAACTTGCCAACCTACATTCAATGAGAAACTATCCTATGAAAGAAAATAAATAATCAAGTATGCAAAAACACCTATCTAACCTATTAAAGAAAATAGAAAAGCAAGCAAAATCACCTAGCTAACCTACTAAAGCAAAGGCAACTATCTATCCTACTAAAGCAAAGGGACAAGTAAGCAAAGACTTCTCATTGAACAACTACCTAGCCTAAGAGGCAAGTGAACTAAATGCTTAATGAAAAACTATTTATCTTGCATGAAAGGAAATTTAAATGCCCAATGCAATGCATGAAAGGAAAACTATTCTATTGAAAGCAAGAAAGATTAACAACTAAACTTATGAAAACAAGAAACTATCTCTTCTAATCTACGAAAGCAAGAAACTATCTTTAATCTACGAAACACTCAAATGTAATGTTGGTGGTTGTGTGAATGCCTTCGGTGGTAATGGATGATATCTCGATGACACTTGACAACAAAGGACAGCTCTAATAGTATAAGCTCAATACTAATTTCAATGGCAAAATGAAAGGTGTGAAGTAAGCATTCCAATGAAAACTTAGCCATGATAAAAGTAATGTTAAATACCCTGCATATTCATGTACAAACCATTAACATCATAATGCGATCATCATTATCTAACTAAGGAATTTAATTGCATTTTAATCTATGAAAGGAAATTGCGTCAAATAAAACTATACTATGTCTATTTTAATCATTCAAGCTATGATAGGAAAATGAATTAAAAACATAAATTAAACTATGCTTATTAAAAAGTAAATTGAAAATTAACCAACAACTAAACAAATGAATTCTATCTAAAACTAAGACAAGCAAACTATGATTAAGAACTAGAATTAAATCTATCCATCCATCAAAGATCCTTGTCAAATGAAACCCAAATAGAGCTATGTTTTATTCTAAAAACAACTCTATTTTAAACTTGACTGTAAGATCATAAATAAAAGTGTAATCTGATATCTAGATGCATATGGGGTTAGTGTAGAGACTTGTAAGTCTATACCTAGCCTACAAAACTAATTCATGCTAACATAACTCATCACACTAACCTGCAAAAGAACAATAAAACAATTAAATCACAACTAGCTAATTAAAACATAAAACATGCATGTACAGGAAATAAAAGACAATTTAAATTATGAAATGTATAAACAACAAACTAATCATCACCATACTGCTGGTGGGCCCCCCAACAAGTCATATCTACCCTCTACAAGCACAGCACAAACTTCAACAGGTCGAATTCACCATGAAAGTAAAAAACGTTGTTCTGGCACTATTCTGGCAATGTGAAAAATGAAAAATGGAGTATAATGAGTTTATCTCCAATTTGATGGCTATTCTACTTGCTTAACAATCTAATGATCATCCTAGTAGTATTTATATGTTTACAACCCAGGTGGCCAACCACAGGAGGGTCAAACCACCTCTAAATTCAGCAATTTACAATAAATGTGTCCATAACTAAAAAAACGAAGGAAACCAATAATCGCCCTATTTGGACAACTCAAATCGTGTTTTCTTGAGCTTAGTAGCTAGAGGGGGCAATGAAAAACAAAACCCATGTGCCTGATTTGTCCACCACTGGCCGCCAATACCATAATCGTTAACTCGCCTTGCGTTTTTGTGCAATACTGGGTGTTGGAACAAGTGTCGGATCAAGTACCGGAATGAGTGTTGGATCAAGTATCGGATCAAGTGACAGACCAAGAAACATGGTGCGTTTTTCCCTGTAATAGCAGAAAAACATGAATTAACTCTTGGAAACCCTAAAATATGATAAATTAAACTTGATTGAATCACAAAACACAAATTATACGTACCTCATGCCGATTATACCATTTTATCATAAAATTCTTCAAAAATCTCCTTTGAAATATGAAAAATGCATATGTACATATGGAAAAAAGTGTATAATAATGTCATGAAAATGATCATATCTCGGGCCCAACATTACAGCCCCCACACTTACAATTTTGCAGGTCCCACTGCAAACAAAAAGAAGTCATCCCTCGGAACTAGGCTTGCTGAGGAGGATCGGCTTTGGAAGCCTCTCCTTCTTGTTGTGTAGGCTTAGCCTTGTGCCTCTTGTGTTGCTTTAATTGTGCTCTGAGGTTGTGGTTAGATTGGGTCATCCCATCGACCAACCATTGAAGGGAGTTAACTTTGGCCTGAAGGACTGCATTGTCATGATGAAGTTGTGCATCTATTTTCTTCCTCTCCTCCAATTTTTGGAGAAGCTGATGGTTTTCCTTTTGTAGCTCCTGTATAGTTGGGGCAGAATCAATCATCTCCAAGGAAGGCTTAGGTTCTTTGAGAGATGTGGAAAATTTATCAATTTTAGGATCAAGAGTGGGCATGGGTGAAGTAGGTGTGATGGGAGATCGGAAAGGTGAGGTAGGTTCTGATTTTGTTTTCCTTAGTGGCTCTAATCCATCCGTAGAGACTTCTCTAGGTTTCTTATGAGGTCTCTCAAGGTTGGATGATACTTGGATAGGATCTGAAGTAGGTGGAGGCTTTGCATAAGGCTTGGTTCTTATGTTTCGGGTACTCTTCCGAAAGGGTCCCTTACCAAATTGACTGGCTCCCCTCTTGTTTGTGGGAATGATGGGAAATTCTTGATGCATTACTTCTTGGGGATTCTTAGGTGTAGGATAAAGAGAAAATGAAGGCATTGGGGGGTCAACAATAGGCTTCTTTTGGTCTTTGTTCTTGGTCTTTTTCCCAGATGAAGAAGTATGAATATCAACAAGCTTTTGGTATTGTTTCAGTAAAGAGGGAGTTTTTGCAAGGGAGTTTGGAGTTTTTGGAGAGTGAGGCTTGGATGGAGAGATAGTTTTTAGGCTAAATGGCTTTTTGTTGGTCCTAACTGTCAAGTGAGGATTTGCAAATTGGTAGATAAAGGCATCCCAACTTTGCCCCTGCTTCTCTAGTTCTATAAGAATGAGGAGTTTGATCAAACCATGGTGGAAGAGACTATTGTGGGCGTTGGTCACATTTTTCCTCACTTGAGAGGACATTTTCTCCAAGCTTTTGAGAAAATAAAAGGGAAATTTCAAAGTTTTATTGAACAAAAAATGAGCCAACAATCTAAAGTAACAAGCTTTGAAGGTGGAGTATCTACCTTCACATGTAATTAACCTTGTGATAATGATGAGGGGATTGACCAATTCTGGCTTTATCCACTCCTTAACATACCCTTTCTCTCCTGAAATGCTCTTGAATTCGGGCTTAAACACCCTGTTGTAACTTGAGCGCGGCAATTGATGATTCTTGAACCACCTGTCTTCCATTCTTGGAAGTTTTGTTGCAGCAGCAATTGATTCTTCTGTGATTGCAAAGTTGAGAGACCCTACATGTGTTATCTTTCCATCAAAACCAACTGCAAATTGCATAGAAAGACTATCATCATGGCCTTACAAACTCAACAAAAATGGCCCCCAGCCAGCACCCAAGAACACTTCCATGCACTGTGCGAATTCTGGAATGGCAAACAAGTCTGCATGGGAGGAGGGTTCGTATCGCTTGGGCATTGTGACAGAGTTTGAATTCACCAAGCAAGGGAGAAATCAATCCACACAGAGACACAAATTGGGCACATTCTGAGTGTGATTGGAACAGAGGGTGAATTTTACCAAGCAAGGGTGCAAATAGGCCAAGAAATGATAGAAGAATCAAATGATCAAGAAGAGGTATAGTGGACGCAACAAATGCCCAGAACATGGAAGCTGCAGATAGAAAATATTATGGATAAGAGGATTGCTTAAAGGACCGGGAAGAAAGTATATCATGAATACTTGTTCAAGTGGAAGGATCGTCCAACAGAAGATGCAAGTTGGTTGACTGAAGGATAAATTCAGAAACATGGAAAAAGAATTGGGGATCTCGTGGATAGAAGGTGATGAATATTTTTTCCGAGTCTGATGCGGGAGAATCCTCAAAGACAACTGATAAGACAACATGGAATGACTCGGCATATCCTCTCAACACGTAAAGAATCATTTTGAATTATGAGGAAGGCGTGACATTTATTTTGAATCATGTTGTAATTAAATATCTCTTGATCTCAAGAGATTAGAAACATTGTATGTATGTCAGGAAGGTTGTAATGGTATTTATTAGTTGTAGAATGCACAACTCTTTGAGTATCTGCCTATATATGAATTTGTAAATGTACATTTATTGTGATAGACTTAGTGATAGGAATACATTTAATGAGATGTAAAACAATCAGACTTATCTAGAGAAGAAGGTTCGAGAAGCCGAGAATACATATATAAAACATTGTGATCTATGTTGTAAGATAATTTTTTAGAAGAGAAGAGAAATACTCTCAAGTCCTGAGAGAAAAGAGATTGTAAGCTTGTTTGGTTTCTCTAAAACTTAATAGAAACTGTTTTTTCTGCATTTCTACATATGTGTGTTTTGTGTGTGAACTTGTGAAATTTGTTAAGTTTCAATTGTTTCTCTTATGTAAGTCAAAACACAAAGAGTGTGCAGAAATCTCACGCAAGGTGTGCGGAGGAAAACATTTCTAAGGTTCAAATATCAGGAGAGTTAGCGCAAGGAGTGCACAAGCCAAACTTTCTAAAAGTCAAAGCTCAGGATCGAAGTGCAAGTATGCATAGGAGATCACTTTGTAGAAGTGATAAATCTCAAAAGAGATATCATTGAAGAGTTCCAAGGTGGATCTCAAGGATTTTCGAAAATCATTTAGTAAAGATTGGACAATCGGTGTTGGTTGTTTTGGGTCTCGAATACCCACAGGTCATTGATCGCGCCAAACTAATCCCAACCATAGATCCAGTGATCGAGTTCAAGTAGTCTGATCTACGAGTTATTCATACTTCAAGGATTTGGCCATTCTGTATAGTTAAGTTGTTGTTTGGAGGTGAGGATTCCTATAATGATCCAAATGCTTACAAATATCATAAAATAACATAAGTACACACCATGTACAAAATTTCAATGTGGAGCACAACTCCAAGAAATATAAGTTACACAATAACTCCTTAAAGAATAGGGGAACCCCCTCCAAATAACCAAATACCTTTCATACTTCACAATTCCCTTCCTTAATAATGAATACATGATATCTTATATATAGTTATTCACACTTGCACATGAAGCCCCTTTATCACCACGCCAACCCTATTACATATGTATTTACACATTACATATACATTTAAGCCCATATATTCCTCCCCTTGGGGTCATATCATATACATTTAGCCATATATATGCCCCCCTTGGGTCATAACATATTACCCTCCTTCAAAAATATTTGTCCTCAAAGCTTTGCATTTAAAGGCTTCACATGTGATGAAACCAAGTAATTTGATTTTATTATGTTCCTTATTTCTTCATTCCATTGTTGATGATCTGTCCATCCCAAATCAATTATTTTTGGTCTTAATCCTTGGTGTCTATTTGTTTCATAATTTTTTTTCCTTTGATTCCATGTATTTTTGTTGAAGCTTATTCAATTTGTAGTGGTTGTTGGTCTCTGATAATAGCTTGTTGAAGAGTAATTTGGTTATTCCTTGTTCCATGAATATTGAAAAGTATTACATCTTCTTCCTTCATAATGTTGATATCGTCCTTCTTGTCTTCCTTGAAATGTTTCTTGGTAATGAGGGTGTCTATACAGTTTCACATTCGACAATTTTTCTTCACTCTTCACATGCATTTCATCTATCTTCTTTTCATAGACAATGGCGTCCTCAATCATCTTTGCTTGGTCCTTGATTACTCTAGCCTTGGAGATAATACCATCATATTTGGCATGTACATCCTCTATATGAAGTTCAACTTCTTCAAGTATCTTATATTGACCTTCTTGAATCTTGTCTTCTTTCTCCTTTTGAAGCTACAAGGTGACCCCATCTATCAAATTCTGACATCCTTCTTCAATTTTGGCTTGCATTTATGACTTTATCTCATCCGTATTTAAGGATTCCTCAACCTTCTTACAAATTTCCTCTTGTAGTCTTTTGTTAGATTCTTCATTCAAGATCCTTCTTTCTTCTTTATTTTGACAATTCTTATTTTCTTATTTCAATCTCTTAACCTCATCCAATAGTTTTTTATTATGGCTTCGTAATCTACATATCTCTTCATCTTTGTTTCTCAAATCTTCCCTTGATTCATCTTTTTCCCACTTTCCTTTTCTAGTCATTTCTTGCTTTAGGTTCTTAACCTCCTTAATGAGTGATTTATTAAGGGATATTGTCTTAGATAACTCCTCACCCTTCTTATTAATCTCTTCCTTTGCTTCTTTTAATTCATCTTGAATTCTATACATTTCCTCCATTTTTGTATCCCTAATCCATTTATCTGATAAGATATTTTCAAATTCTTCCCATGTGGAGTGGAGTCTAGTATCTTCATCAAGGATTATCCACCATTTATGAGATCCACCCAAAAACATAAAATATACCCCACAAGGAATTACACCAATCCTCATATAATATTCTTTTACCATCCTCAACCATTCCATGGGACTGATTTCATCTTTATCTTCATCTCCACTAAAGTTAGGTATTGTCATTGATTCTTAATTGAGGTCTAACCCTAATCCTTGACTTCCAACCTTAGTATATTAAGGATAAATGTATAAAATAGTTATAATCCTTATTCCAATATAGTATTATAGGTTTCATCTTTCCAACTGATTTTGAATCAGCTAAATCATACATTTCAATAAAAAATTATGATAGTTTTAAGTCAACATACCTTGGAAACTCTGATTTGGAGTTTGTCCTCCTAACCGAACTTACGTCTGGTGTATCTCTGCAATTTTGACCCTTTTGAGTCTAAAATTGCGACATGTAGTACTTTGAAATGTCTACTTTTCAATGCCACGGGTCTGACCAAAATTGGATGTGCCAAGTGGAATTTATGGTAACTTCCTCACACCTTGCTGATTTTTGGCCTTTCCAGGAGAGCCAACTTTTACAACATTTCCCATGCACAATAATTGATATAAAATTATAAAAATGGTTCCATAAATACTACAGATTGTCCATGGTCCAATGAAACTTGTCTCGCTCAATTTGGATCCTTTATGAATAATTTTTTTTTTTTTTACCCTGAACACATGTTTGGGACTAGTCAATAGGACTAATCAAATATCCTATATTCCACAAAGTGTATCTCCGAAAGTAAAATGACCCAGAAGAGGAAATTTGTACCAAAGGTACTATGATAAGTCTTATAAATATTCTCTAGGTTTCTCCTTCTCAAAATTCTCCAAGAAAATGTTATAGCGAAAATGAAAAAATGGCTATCTTGAGGAGCAAAAACCTAGGATTGGTGCTTTGATACCAAATGTAATTATCCAAATGCTTACAAATATCATAAAATAACATGAGTACACACCATGTACAAAATGTCAACGTGGATCATAACTCCAATATAGATACATTACACAATAACTCCTTAAATAATAGGGGAACCCCCTCCAAATAACCAAATACCTTTCATACTTCACAATTCCCTTCCCCAATAATGAACACATGATCTATTATATATAGTTATTCACACTTGCACATGATGCCCCTTTATCACTAGGTCGACCCTATTACATATGTATTTACACATTACATTAACATTTAGGCCCATGTATGCCCCCCCTTGGGGTCATATCATATACATTTAGCCATTTATATGTCCCCCTTAGGTCATAACAAGTCTCAAATTCCCACGGATCGTCGATCTGGGAGTTCTGGATCTAACGCAAGTTGTAGATCCTCAAGAGCGAAGAATCCCCATCAACCATCTGATTTTGGGAAAATCAAATATGGCCATTGAAGTTGGAGAAGTGGAAGGACAGGGTAAAGCCCACAACCGTTAGTCAAGCCATTTTATGACCGAATGTGGCTGATAGAGACTCCAGGAAAATTGGTGTTTTGTTTGGATGAACCCTCCAGAGCTCCGAAGTCCCGGAGTGTCGAATAACGCTTTTTAACTTAGTGTTGGGTTCTAGCCTGCGATCACCTATACAATTATGTCTGGGGAAGGACCATCGTGAATCTTGAAAGTTCATGCATTCAAGACAAAGGGCCTGTGGAAAGAAAAAAAAAATAGGGGTCTATGAGATCCTCAGATCCATTTCGACTCCTCTTTGATAACGATCCAGACCGGGAGGTCGTGTGCGTAAAAGAGTGCACCACGTAGGGAGGAGGATTATTGCTAGAGGAGCTAGAGTACATGCTAGGTTATACTAGAATCTTTTGAATTTAATCTTTTTCAATATATATGGATAAAATGTGTTTGAAGCAACATTATCATCTAGCAAGACTCCTTTCGTGTATTTATAAAAACAACAGATGATGTTGATTAGTGGATTCCTATGGCAAATGTTGATGATGAAATTAATATTGTATCATTATTAAAAAATAATCTAAATAACAATGAAAGGATGGAGGAGCTTAGCATGAAAAATGAAAAGGTCATTGAAAAAATATTTTTTTAGGTATACATCCATAGGGTAGTGTGATGGAAACAATTTTCTTAGTAAATTGTTACTTGTGAATAGGATATGATTCTTCTCTCAATTTTGGAAGAATGAAAATTAAGTTTACCCATCATAAATTGTTGTTAGGTGGAGGGGGTTGCATAGAGATATCACAAATCAATGGGAGCTTCTCATTGGTGAACTTGGATATTAGTGGCAAGAAAAATAATGTTGAAAATACATTTAATATGATGATGATGATTTTTACTATTGAGTGAGATTAATTTTAAACTATCATTATTTCTTAAAATAATAATAATAAATTAACTACTTTAAAATTTTATTTATATGTTAAAAAAATTAAAAAATTTTAATTTTAATCTTCATAATTTTAATAAATTAATGATTTTATTTTGAAAATATAAACATTTTATAACTACACATATTTACTTAATTAATTTATAATTAAAAATATTTTATTACTTTATAAATTAAAAAATTGAAACAATAAAATAATACATTTAAAACTTTATATTTATTATTTAATAGATAGCATTAAATCAATCAACATAGAAATCTAAAAAATTATCCACTATTATTTTTATTTTTCAATAAAATAATTGTTTTTTTAATTCCCTACCCTTCTGGATTTGAACTTGTGACCTTTTAAGAAAAAACACATATTCTTAATTATTAGACCCACTCAAATCATTTTTCAAACCCATTATAACTATAATTACCTTGAGGTGAAAAGTCTTAATTTAACTCTACATGTAAACTCACTTTATAAGAACTCCAAACACATTGTAACATGTTAATTTACTCTAATCAATGGACGTGACCAACATTGTTGCTTAAGGATTTAGGATACAAAGTGCAGACTTCTTATAATGTGATATTCCAAATTATATCAAGTATTTTAGAGTGGCACATCTTTAGTAAAGATGGAAGAAATGTTATGATAATATTAGGTTAATATGAAGAGAAATTTCACATATAGATTTTGATGGGCAAATTAAGCATTAGTCAAATACAATTAAAACTTCATAAAAACTATCAACATTTTTTTAAAACTATGAAAACAAACATCCAAATCAGCTAAACCTTCACAGATTGTCTCCTTTTGAAATTCCAACCCTAAATATACTCATCCCAACTTTTTTTAAATTCCAACCCTAAATATACTCGTCCCAACTTTTTTTAAATTCCAACCCTAAATATACTCGTCCCAACTTTCTGTTAGCCTAGCCGGGACCAGAAAAAAGCATAATAACTTTATCACATTCATTATAATCAGATGGGAAAGATACAATCCGAGAATGGTCAAATTCATAATAATTATATGCAATATGATGTGATTAGCATAATCATAAGCTGCCCTTTTAGTAATATTAGACACCTTCATGAGTCTGGACTGAAAGTAAGAGGAGTAGAAAGCGTTCCTTGAAAATTTATAGCATGTATTCTGCCATCATTTGATTCGGAATTTGAAATTCGTTTGAATATGTGATTGTTACTTTCATTGCGAAGTCATTCATGTTTGCCCACAGTGGAGACGAGAATCGACATATCAATCATGTATTCTGCACAAAATTGATGGGAACTTTGACGTTCGTTTGAAAAATATTGTGCATGTTCAAGTGGAGAGCTTTGATTGATTGAGCATTCATTGGCGTTTGACCACTGTGAGAGAAAAGACTCTGGATATCGTAATCTAATAAATCTGCCTTATCTGCCATGGCCAGTAATCCAGGGTTGCTATGATTGCGGCCATGTTATATGCCCGGCCTTGCCACCGTCAATCTGATTCTCTCCATACAAAATATGCCACCGAGAAAAACAACAACCAAAAACACAAGGCTGGCGACATATATTCCACCATGCGCATTGGAATGTGTTTGTACGGGAAAAACGAGAAGGGAGATCTTGGTCGCTTGAAAAGCAGCGCTCAGACAGATTACTACAACAGTAGCCTTTTTTATGCCTCTCTCTCGTATTCTGTAAAATAGTATTTGAGGTTTTAAATACAGAGAGCATGCGCGCACGTATATACACATCAAAGTTTAAGCATTATAACACATCATTGCCCTTCCATGCTGTGCAAAAGGTGTACAGGGAGAATCAATATAGACTCCACCAGAGTAGGACAAAAATATGTATATAAGAAAGAGCGTACAGCCACTCCCTTCCAAAAAAAAAGGTCACATAATGGAATCGTCTGCTGCACGCACTTCTGAGAAACATTGACAGTCATCAGCTTTCAGATCGTAAAGTGTTCAGGGTTCAATACATCCCGCTCCAACGGTATCTGGGAAGGCAAAATAGGTTTAAAATTAGCACAACCATAAAAATATCAATTTCGGTCATAATAAATATCAAAATATAAATATATATCATATTATAATATATTTTATTACAATAAACCGTGTTTAATTATTACTATTTCAGTCATAATAAAAATAAAAATTTAAATATATATCATATTATAATATATTTTATTACAATAAACCATGTTTAATCATTACTATCGTTAAAAACATAAATATAGTAAATTGATTATTGTTAATTATGTTTTACATTGGTTATTTATAATTAATTAAAATTTGTCTATCGCTACATATTCCCCTAATTGACTACACTTGACTATGTGGACTATTATCAACTATGATTGACATCAGTTTTGTTTGTATGGTTGTTATTGATTAACTAAGGTTCAACATGTTGACTATGGTTAGTACTTGTCTACTATTTATGGTTATAGTTGATTATGGTTGATCCAATTAGTTGCGGTTGACCATGTTGGCATTTTTAAGATTATGATTAACAACAGTTTACCATTTTGACTATGGGTGAATATGGTTGTTTTTGAATGGCTATGATTGCTCAATTGACTATGGTTAACCACGGTTGATTATAGTTGACCATGACAATGTCCACCATTGTTGAATATTCAATATAGTAGCCATGTAGGTTGTCGGGAAAATTATATGCAATAACTTACTCACATTAAATTATCGACCTAGTGCAATTCGTAGACTTCAAGGTGCAAGCACAAGAAATGTAGGATCAGAGCCTAGTCTAGCCTATGTTAGCAACTAATGTCTGCAAAACATACTTTGGAATGCAATGAAATCAAATCAAATGCCAAATCACCACAAGACCTATCACTAGGATATAAAAGCAACTTAGTGCCATAAGGGCTCTAGATCACAATCTTTCATGTGTGGATGTTCATGTGATCTTTCGTGAGTAACTTACTAAGATTTCATTCCTTCAATGAATTCCTGTAATGAGTGAAGAAGCTGCAGGATTGAAGCTAACACTATTCTACCTTCTCATAGGACAAACAACTCATATTGAAATCCAATCAATTCATCAAAAACTCAAAGAAACTAAAATAGAAACAACCAAATCAAATTCAAAGACTAGTATGTAACTCTTTGTCTCGATCCCCTTACTAAGCTCAGAGAGCAGTCTTTCACTTCAGCAAGGATAGTGTTCGTGCTAACAATAAGTGAGGTTTGATGAAAAGACAATAAAGTTTCACTGATAATGAAATAAAATATATTCTAAGGATATAAAATAAGATGTCACTTAGACTGGTATCCCAAATTGGTTAGCCACAAGTTACTCAAAACTTAGTGTTCATGCTACATACCTGATATAGATTTTACTAGCTAAAAAGTAACAAAACTAATAACAAGTCTTTTGTGTGTAATTTGCATGTGTGATGGAACAAGCTTTCGTGGTAGCTTCAACAATTTTGCATTTAGAGGTATTATCCTTGTGCAATCGCGACTCTAGCAAGTCTTGTTACAGGACTCAAACAATTCATTCATCTACACATAGCACTCAAAACAATGATACAAACCCTCTCTCAAATCTAATCTCACAACAAAGTATTGGAACACATTATTTCATAGTAAATGTTCATACATTCCCTTATTAATTATTTCTTGGAGAGTTTGGCAGTGATTTCTTAACAATAACAAACTAGAGTTTATTATATTGTGCATTTGAAGAGGAAGTAGCAACAAACAAATATTAAATCAATATTGAAAATCTGATTTTGTCCAATGAGAAATAAAACAGAGCAAATATGATAGAAATGAAGTAAGCCATCGATACGTTATCCATCCTAGGGTTAATGATGCAATAGGGGTACAAATAAACTATGATATTTAACATTGTATAGCACGACTAAGTGTTACAATTATCAAAGCATTTTTATTCTGAACAGAGTTATCGACTGTATATGTTACCACGCATAAATCAATTACTACAACACAAATTAACCTCTGCAATATAAAACAAAATTGATAAATAAACTAAACTAAGTATTGGTACACTTAGCTTAGTGTCCCAAGAGTTTGTCGAACCTTGCCAATACTGGTAGCGAGTTGAAAGAACTCACAAGATCATGAACAACAAAATACCATAAACTAGAATTGTGTCTTTATTGAAATAGAGTATTGGAAAGCTACAAGATTCACATTAAATTCAAATGACACTGAGTTCAATAAATGTCGAACAACATGTAATATGAGTTTATTTCTTGATTACAAAGTTACAACAACATTCTTCCCCCTGCATTATCCTCTACCTCTTCATTATTACACATAGCAAATTGAACTGATTACCTAAATTTTGGAATTGGGTAAGATTTACAAAACAACCTTTTGCTCAATCTAGGTGAATGTGAGTCAAGAATATGACTCAATAACCATATAAAGACTTCTTGCAAACAAATCTTCCTTGTTTGAAAATATGGAAATTGTGTTTTTTTCTTTTTTTTTTAATTATGGATGCAACTTGCAATATGGGAAGATTCATGGTAAAGAGCCAACCATAACTTTCTGGCAGTGCTTTATTTTTAAAAACTTCTCATTGTGAACTCAATTTCTCATGCTACGAATGAAACCCATATCTTGGTTTTTTGAGGTCTATCTTAATATGTACGAAAATCGAGGCAAAAGTTGGCAGTTTGAAAATTGTTGCCAAATTGGGATGAACTAGTGTTTCTGAGCTAGAGGTACACATGTGCAACTTGGGTGTGATATAAGCCTACTCAGAGCATGTCGACATTGCTACGGAGAAAACCCATGTTCTCGATTTTCTCTCAGAGATGCACCAATAGGCTAATCTACAATGTTGGGTACAAGAACCACAATAATGGTACAGGAACTCAATACACTTCATAAAATGTCATTAGTAAAACTATGATATAATCATATTTAACTACTAAAAACATAGAAAAATGATGTATTAACCATGCGAGATGTATAATAGTGAATAATGAAGGTTTATGACGTAATTGTCCCAGATGAGTATCATCAGTGAAATGCGAGAAATGGTTTAATAATAATGACTTATTGGGTAGAGAAATATGAAAAAAACGGAGCCCAACATAAACCATGGTTCACCATCGTTGATTATGGTTAACCAAGTTAACTAGACTTGACTATGTTTGACCATGGTTGACAATAGTTGAGCATGTTTGACAATGATCAAGATCATGACTCCCTTTGGTTAACCATGGTTGTGTTTAGTTGTTTATGACCGATTATGGTTCATGTGGTTGACTATGGTTTAGTATGGTGGACTGCAACTGATTAATATTGACTAAATTTGACTATAATTGACTTTTGGCAGCTTTTGGTTAACTATGTTTCATGTTCATTGACCATGGTTGACTATGGTTCATTGTTGTTGATTATCCTTCACTCTTAACCTATTTCATTGTGCTTAACTATGGCTCAATGTAACTATGGTTCAAAATGGTTGACTATGTTCAACCATGATTCACTATGGCTGACAATAGTTCACCATGGTTGACTATGGTTCACTTTCAATAACCATGGTTGATCATAGTTACCACGATTGATAAGCATCAAGCATCCACCACTCTAGCCATTATTATTATCTAAAATCTACTTGGTTCTTCTTAGCCACTTTGTTTGTGATGTTTACTGCATACCCATGGACAAGGTCATATGTGATAACCTTCTTTTCCTTCCCTACCCAAGTTCCTTTCTAAGATTTTCTTGGTGTGTTGAACTAATTCGAGCAGCCAAAGCCTAAAACGCACCCAATTTGAGAAAGGGTGCTTGGCATGACTATGGTACACCTTGCCATCATGCAAGGACACCCAAACTAACTCTTCCAGTCATCATGCAAGGACACCCAAACTAACTCTTCTAGCCATCAATGTCATGTCATCTTCATTCATGATAGTCAATGCCCATTGAGGTGGTCATGCAACAAAGGTTCTTGAATCCATTCAAGGCTAGGACCTTACATCATACCCCCACTTAAATTCATTGTTATCCTCAACAACATCCTCATGAACTTGTTATCCTCCATGTTTGTTGCCTAGACCCATACATCCATCCATAATTGACTTCATCAATTTCTTTGCACTATCATTTCCCTAATTCAAATGCAATTTTCCTCTATCCAATCTTTCTTTTGAACAAAGTGCCTTCACCCGAATTCTATCAACAATGCCTCTTATATGTCTGTGTTTCTACTATTTCCTTCTATTGTAACTACAACTCAACCTCCACCAAGAAGGTCAGCAAAATGTCCAAGTGTTTCACCATCCAATTGTATTACTAATTCAATACTTCAACCAACTTTTCCATGCTTATATACATTGGATTCCTTCCATACTTGAACTAATGATGCAAAGAAACCCATCGTGAAGTTCTGTACAAAATTTATTCTTTGTGGTTTGGACTATCTCTCTATCTTTGGTTTCTTTTTCTTCAATGTAGTCAAGGTAGCTAATCCAAACATTATGTCCAGTCCATGAGAATGCACTTCTCCATGCCCAAAAAATATTGTCCTTCTACATTTTAGTCATTTTGTACAACTTTTTTTAACAAAGAAAAATTTCTTCGTCATTTCCTCAAAATAATAAGTCATTTCTAAATAGAATTTTCCAAGGCATCTTCTTATAGGTGCACTAGAGTCCACTAGCTTCTCCTTGGGCATTGATCCTCATTATTGTTAGTGTTGTAGGGGTTATTCATCTCTGTCGACTAGACCCGCCAATCGACTAGCCAATTCGACTAGAGTAGTTGTTTAGAAAGTCGGTCGAATAGACGGTTAGAGTCGACCGACCTGACAATTAAACAATGTAAGTGAATGGTATTACAGAATATATATATATATATATATATATATATATATATAAGAAGAAGAAGTGATTGTTCTAAGTATAATAAAAACCTTTGATGGTTCTCTCACCTCTTATGTATGTATGTTTGTATATGACTATATTCTCTTCTATATGATGTTATAGTATGTGTTTCTCTACGTAAGGATCTACTCATAATCATATCATACTTCCTCTCA
>ML791364.1:0-29756 GCA_009831015.1 Picea engelmannii
TATACTTATGCTTTAATATTTAAAACTAGTTTTTAACACAAGGCCAATCTCCAATTACTACCATAAGGTTAATCTCCAATTAATGCCTACTTTTGACCTTTCATAATAAGAATAATAATTTAAATTAGTGCCTACTTTTGACCTTTCATAATAAGAATAATAATATAATTTTGTATACATCATTACGTACATTTTATTCTTATAAATTTCTTTTGATGTTTTCTTGAAAATCAATAAAAACATTATAATTATAATTGTTTTGAATTTAAAATAAATAATTATTCTTACACGTGAAATGCTTGTACATCAATGTCTTTGCATGAGTGAGCCACGTACTTTTATTGAATTAAGTTGTTATCATAAAAATATTATTAATTAAAATCACTTAAATTTTATATTTTTTTAAAATTTATTCATAAAAAATAGTTTTATTAATTTAATATTTTTTTAATTATATAATTTTTTTTTATTAAAATGTATGTTTTCTTTTTTAATAGTAGTTGGGAGATTTATATTAATAAAAAAGACCACAACAAAGTTGCAAAACGTATAATCAAAAGTGTTTCAAAAAGGTCTAATAGTGGTAATATTCATTAAAATCTATCAGCGTGTAGCCTAGCTTAATAAAATTAATAGGCAAAAATACATGGTATTTTTTAGAGGTATATATTCTACAAAATAAACCAAATGGTCCAATAACCTTACAAAACATGAAAAACTAGTAGAAGCTATGTCTATTCGTCGCTTCTTCGAGTGCCACATTGCCAAATTCTAGAGTTGGCTATTCAATTTCCATTACATCATCAAGTTGATGCACTATTTCTTCCTCATTCAACTTTCCACAATTCGAGTTCACATACTAGATCTAGTTTGAAACCCCCAAATGATCTCCCTTGTTTATTACATTATGCTTCTAGTACTGCCATTTGACGCTTCTGTCGTACAAGTGTGCCCATAATCCAAGTGGACATTTCTGGTCACCCACCTGTTCCACTGGCTCAAAATACAGTTTCCATCTTGGCAGTTTTTCTATGGTTTTTTGGGTCCCAAACTTTTGGGGCCATTTTGAAGCCCTAAACAATGTTTTTTGGCTGGACATCTCCTACCATGTCACCAAAGGTAGATGTTATGCCAAACATAATGTGTACTCCTCGGCTAGACCTTTCCAATCAGGTATCGAGCACCCCAAACAAAGATTATATGAAAAAGTTACGACCCTAGGAAGTTGACGTATCAACTACCCCCATTGGGGCCCACAAACCTTTTGGCGTTTCATCTCCCGAAGTTAGGGTTTTGGATGTTTAGGGTTTTCTCATTTATGCTTTATGTTAAGAAGGCCTTTGGAGCCTCATTGTAATCATCTTATTGCAAATGCATGTAATCGTTACATCACTTTTCAAACATAAGATACCACCATTCTAGCGAGTTCATTTCACTTGGTATTTTCTCTTACAATCTCAACATATTTCATTCTTTAATAGAAATTGAGTATTATTGTATCTCTGTGTTTCTATCTTATTTTTTTTGTTTCATTTCATTCCCTTGTAATCTGGATCAGTGGTATCAGAGTGGTCTTCTCTCTACATGTTTCTTTGTGGATGTCCCCAATGAGGTTAGGGTATATGACATTGGGACTTAAACTAGTCAATCCTTTGGAAGACCATCCTCGTCGACCCCAATGACCGCCCATGGCGGAGGAAAAGAGAGACAAGGGAGTAGGAGATCCTATTAAGTTGTTGCTCATGAAAGTCCTCGTGCAATAGAGGAACGAGATGATGGATAATTTTTCCCAAATCCTTCAACAATTGCCGACAACAACAGATGCATATTCATCAAACAACCACTTTGGAGGTGTCACCCCTTAAAGGTACAAGTTAATTTTTATATTCTCATATTTGAAGGTCAGATAGATGTGGATGCTTTGGAAAAGTGGTTAAATCTAGTAGAAGGTTATTTCTCTATTCACATTTTTTCCAGTAGGGAAAAGATCACCTTTGCTCTCCTTAAGGTTGTCCCCCATGTCAAACATTGGTGGGAGACTTACAATGAGAAAAACTCCACAGAGGAGTCTGGAATATTCGGGGTCAAGCCCACTTGGGACTCTTTTATGGATGTCGTCAAGGAACAATATTACCCTGTTGGAAACTATGATGACTAATACACTAGATGGACCACATTGCATCAGGAGAGGGACCAAACAATGACGAGGTTCACAAATACCTTATGTACCTTGTGCACCAAGATGGGTATCAGAGAATCCAAGAAACATATGGTTCTAAAATATCGTGGGGGACTACATAGGTACATCCAAAGTTTAAACAGAAAGGGATTTTATGGACATCTCATTGTTGGGAGCCACTTATCGATATGATGTCAAAATTGAGAAAAAAATTAACTAGAGGAATAAGCAAGAGTTTGGATCTGCAAATTCATCACCGCAGAAGCCAGGAACATGCAGCCCCAACACACAAAACAAAGTACAAAGCAAGGATGGAAAACCTCAGGACAACCAATCTAAGCCACAAACAAAGAAGGGTAATGGGAAGATGAAGAAAGACACTGTGAAGTGGTGCGAGTTCCATAAAATCCTCTGGAACAACATCAATGAATATTGCTCATAGCAGTCATTGGTGGTCGAGTTAAAAGCCTTAGAGTCAGGTCCAGGATCTCACTTTGATTCAGAGAAAAACCAGGAGAAACAAATCATTGATGCAGAATCCAGTGCCACAGTCACTACCACCAAGATCCATCCAAATGAACCAGAAGAGCCAGAGGAAGGTGAGTTCCTTTTTCACTCGTAGATGTGGGTGGAGGGTGCTTTGCTACATTTCATTGTTGATAGCGGAAGCCAAAAGAACCTCATCTCAACAAAGGTTGTGAAGCAGTTGGAGTTGTAGACAACACCACATCCACAGTCATACAACATCTCGTGGCTTAACCACGAATGAGATCTCTATGTCATCCAACAATGTCACCTGCCCTATGACATCAATCCATTCAAGGATAAGGTATTGTGTGATGTTGCCCCACTTGAATTTTGTGATGTTCTTTTAGGCCAACCATATGTGTGGAAACATCATGTTGTATATGAGTCTAGAGCTCGTAGTGTCATTATTACTGTGGGTATAAAATTGTACAAGATACTAGTGGTAGCTCCACCAATCGTAATTTCTTTGGTCTCAATTGAGTAGTGAAAGAAGGTCATATCCTAGACTGGGAAATTTTTTCTCTTCATGGTTTTCTCTCCGAGTGAATGGAAGGTTGCAACCACATCCATGACCTCTATACATGCCTCCTCTACAAAATAGAAGCAAGTAGACAAAGTCGTAGAAGAATATCTTGACATCTTCACCTCACCTACCTAGGTTCCTCTGCATTGTTAGTTCAAGAATTCAATTGAGTTGACCCCTGGTATGCCTTTTCCTAATGGGCCATTATATCGGTGCTCTCTCTTAGAAAATGAGGAAATCAAGCACCAGATTCAAGAGTTTCTCCAAAAGGGGCACATTTGACCAAGCTCCTCACCCTACAAAAGCTCAATCGTGCTCATACAGAAGAAAGACAGGACCTGGCAACTTTGTATTGATTACAAAGATCTAAACAAAATCACAGTCAGGAACAGATACCCAATTCCCTAAATTGATGACCCTCTCGACCAACTCAAGGGGGAAAAGTACTTTAGTAATATTGATCTAAATTTTGGTTACCACCAGGTCCCCATAGAAGAGACTGATGTATGGAAGACTACTTTCAAGTCTAAAAAAGTTCTTTTCGAGTGGTTGGTCATGCCCTTTGGCTTGACAAATGCCCCAACAAATTTCATGAGGTTTATGGACGACATCTTGCATCCCTTCACCAATTCATTTGTGTTTGTAAATTTGGATGACAACCTTTTCTTCAACAAGATTTGGGTAGAATACTTGCAACACATTCAACAGGTCCTCCACACTCTGTGGAAACACAAGCTATATGATAACTTAGATAAATTCTCCTTCGGCATGAACATGGTTCAATACCTCAGATACATTGTAGATGATCATGGTGTGCATGTCGATGGAAAAAAAATTCAAGTCATTCATGATTGGCTAACCTTGACAACACTAACCAAGCTTCGGACCTTGGGAGCTTCTTATGCCTTGCCAACTTATATCGCAGGTTCGTGTTGGGGTTCTCCCATATCACATGGGATCTCAGCTAAGTGACCAAGAGTTGTTGCAAAGACAAATTTGTGTGGGGTGGATCACAACATAAATCCTTTAATGATCTGAGACAACTTATGCTCAACCCCGGTGCTTGCCTTACCTGATATGCAACAACCATTTGAGATTGAGACATATGCTTCTGATTATGTTGTTAGTGTTTTTCTCACTCAGCATGGTCATATGGTGGCCTATCATAGTGAGACACTCTGAGATGTTTTCAGTAAGTACCCCACCCATGACAAATAATTGTATTCCATCATACAATCATGCCACCAATGGATGCACTGCATTCTCGGGAATGAGACATGCATCCATATGGATCACACACCTCTATAGTTCATGCAGACACAAGGAAAATTGAAAAATGAATGCCATCAAAAGTGGTCCACATACTAGCAACAGTTTCACCTCAACATTAAGTATAAGAAAGGGGGCACCAATTGTGTCACTAACTTCCTTAGTCGACCTTCAGTTGTAGAACTAACCATGGTTCTTGAATCTTGCAAGCATGAGACCTCCAGGTGGTCCCAACTCTATGAAAATGATCCCGACTTCGCTACGACCTACCAGATGTTAGGAACATGTACAGTCGTTGCCAGCTTCCATCTTCAGGACGGACTGTTGTGCCATTCGGGTCATCTCTGTGTTCCTTCAAGCAAGCGTGCAAAGCTGATTTGGGAAGCCCATTACATTGAGGTGTCAGGACACTTCTGCGTGGAGAAGACAGTGGCAGTACTACCAAATTATTTCTATTAGCTTAAGATTCGACAGGCTGTTAGCAAGTATATTAGATCATGCATTGCATGTTCCATTGCTAAGCTAGCCATTAAAAAACAAGAATTGTACACTCCTCTGCCTACTCCCAACGGGACCTAGGAATCCATCTCGATGGACTACATGTCAATTCCCCCATCCACCAAGCATGAAAATGACTATGTATTCATGGCTGTTGATTGATTCTCTAAGATGGCCATTCTGACCGCCTAAAAAAAGATTATCATAGCCGAGGCCACTTCCAATTTCTTATTCGAGCATGTATGGGTACACTTTGGGCTACCATATACCATCATATCATATTAGGATAGAAAATTATTAAGCACAATATCGTTGAGCTTCTGGTTGTTGTTGGACACCAAGCTCACCAAATCCACTACCTTCCACCCTTACGCTGATGGATAGACATAGGTCATCAATAGGACGATCGTACATATATTGTGCATGTACAACTCCAAGAATCCACGCACATGGGATGAGAGGGTTCCTTATGTCCAACACAACTACAAAATATCCTTCCATAGCTTGACCAACCACAACCTTTTTCGGGTGGACCTGAGATTTCAACCATTGGGCCCCATTAATGTAGCATTACCCCTTGCATTCACATAGGTACAATCTTCCCATGCTCAATCTTAGGCTGACAAGGCCACCAAATTCATTGAACATATACAACACATCCTTCAACAGGTCCATGAAAATTTCCAGAAAGCCAATGCTACGTACAAGCAACGCCATGACCAACACCAGGTTCCCCACAAGTTTCAGGTGGGAGACAAGGTTTGGTTGCATTTACAGAAAGAGCACCTTACATGATCTCATCAGAAGTTGCGTACATGTTTCTATGGAACTTACACTATCACCAAGGTTGTGGGTGACAATGCTTTTGATTTAACTATTCCCTACTTACTTGACTTTCACCCAGTATTCAATGTGGACCTCCTTCGACCATATTTTCCACTACTATTAGACACATCGGAAGTGGTAGAGAAACTGACACCTACAAAGATCATTCCTAACTGCATGGAATATGAATCCATTGAATGGATCATGGACACAAAGTTTAAGGACACTCGCTTACAGAAGATCCAACTCTATTGGGTTGCCAAGGAAAGTGGCTCACCAAGAGTCAAGTTCAGCAAAAGTTTCCCCATTTGATGGGGGCACTCAACCCAATGGAGACACTAGATTCCTAAGGGGGGAGGGTCGATCTAGGTGGACATCAATGGCATCCCACCTATTCCACCGACTCAAAATATAGTTTCCATCTTGGCAGTTTTTCTACGATTTTTTGGGTCCCAAAATTATGGGGCCATTTTGAGGTACTAAACGATGTTTTCTTGGCTCGACGACATCTATTATATAACCATAGGAAGATGCTAGGAAGAAAAAAATGTTTACCCCTTGGCTTGACCTTTACAACGAGGTACCAAGCACCCTAAATGAAGATCGTATGCAAAATTTACACCCCCAAGAAGTTGACGTATCAACTACCCCCATCAACGCCCACAAACCTTTTAGTGTTTCAACTCCTAGGGATAGGTTTTTGGATGTTTAGGTTTTTCTCATTTACGCTTTATGTTAAAAATTCCTTTGGAGCCTCATTGTAATCATCTTCTTGCAAATGTGCATAGCCATCACATCTCTTCTTAGAGATAAGCTACCATGATTCTAAGAAGTTCATTTCACTCTGTATTTTCTTTTACAGTCTCTGCATATTTCTTTCTTTAATAAAAAAATAGTATTATTGTATCTCTATATTTCTGTCATATTTTTGTGTTTCATTTTTCATTCCCTCATAAATATGGATCAACCCATAATTTTTGCAACATGAGTGATTACCTACTGCTCATTCTCATGAATCTTTGTAATTTCTATGAAAATTGATGTCCTATTGGCTCAAATGTCTTCTTCATGATTCATCAAAACCAACCTAATATCCTTAAGTTATCGATAATCCATTGTGAGAGAGAAACAAAGAGAGCACTAGTTCACCTGTAGAAACACCACAAAATGTGACATGCTTAGGCCTAGCATAGAGAAAAATGCCAAAGAGAGAAAATAGGATTCAAAATCTCCAAACCAAAGGTATTTGAAAGAATTTACTAAAGAACCATAGAACCAACCTCCTCCTTAAACAAAAGTATGAAAATCCACTACAAAGTACAATGAAACAAGCACACCTCGATACCAAGAAAACAAATATGGGCTTGTGCCTTCCCAAAACCGAGAACTATTAAAAAATACACCACTTTGATGTGCCATAGTAGAAAAAGACAAAAATTGAACTGAAATTGTATGAGAAAACTTCCCAATGAATATCCAAACTAAAAAATTGAGAGCTCTCCTACCTCAGTTACTAGATAAAGGGGCTCACTAGAATTCTAAAGAAATAAACCAAGAAGGGATACCCCCAATAGAAAGACATACCTTTCTAGGGAGCCCACTAACCATATTTCTTCCTCCACATTTCCAAAGACTTAATTCCACCATGATCAAGGAATACATCAATCCAAAGTACATAATTGTGTGAATGCATAATTGTGAGCATGTGACATGGAGACTCCCATCTCTTCTCATAACTTCATTTGCGTTACAGTGTGGTGATTGCACATTGAGAACGTGACACCTAAAATATTTGATACATCACTTAAACCTAATGTTGATGTCTTATGGAATGGGTAGATGGATATTATTTCCGTTGAAGTTAATAATCCCCTCTTTTAAAAGGGTGGATTTATTAGAAAAAAACCACTTGACTCTTCTCTTGAAGTACCTGAAAGAAACTAATACTAGTAAATTTAAGAACCTCTTTTCTTTCCCAATCTAACACTGAATCTAGAGTATGATAAGTGGAAACATTCTTAGTAATCATGCTTCCTATCGTGAGATTCAAATCCCCTACCATGATCAAGGATTGAATATTAGCTACAATAGTTATCCTTATCCCTTACATTAAGGCCTAAGATTCCACTATATCATTAGAAGCAATACTGAGACCCAACAAAACACCGGTTCTGTTGTTCCTCCAAGGCTTATGATAGCCCCCCTACACCTACCACCCTAGGTGGAAATGCATATATATATATATATATATTTGTAAACTATCTTGCTACATATGTATTAACTGTAAAAAAAGTTGTTCAAGGTTTTTTTTGTTGGTTTATCGCTTGGAAAACCGGACCAGTAGTAGAAAAAGAGTTTACCAAGTTTCTTAAGTTTGAAGGACTAATGTAGATTTAGACCATGGACTAGAAAACATACAGAATTAAAACTAGTATAGTCTGAGAGATAACTGCCTAATATTCTTAAAGCTAGAGTGAAGCAGGGAAGCAACACCCTGGCCTTTTAAAATGAGAGACAAAAAATAAACCAGAGCTATCATCAACAGAGGGGGATGATCTTCAGCCACTAGAACTTGAGGCTACACATAATCCATATTGGTGAGGTCGAGCCCAATAGATTTATCATCTAGCAAATTAACCTTGTGGTCAAGGAGCTTTATCTGTAGTTGTACATCATTGAGTTGAAAGATAATTTCCTACTGTGCCTTTTTCCTCTCTAGCATAAATTCTCCCATGAACATCTTTAAGTGCCAATAAAAATCAATGGTATGCTAATACTTAGACTCTTTGGATTGTAAAGACCCTGGATCTTGTATCCAAGGGAAGATATTTGCATCAACCTCCTCATCATAGATAAAGTGTCAAAAACCCTAACATCCGCTTCTACTGAATCAATTTATTCTTTTATCTCTGATGGTGTGTGGACCATGTAATCTATTGTTGCATCCTCATCCTCTTATGAGACCCTCAATCCTGGCATGCAATTACGTCTTATGTGACCATGCCGATTGGAACTATCTCGAGCCATGTAAGGGGAGAGAAGGGGAATTTGGAGGAGAAAGAAGAGGTGAAAAGGGATAATGAGATCAAACATGGGGGGGGAGGAGAACATAGTACCAAAAACGACACAAGGAGACGAAAGGGGGTGGAGGGGGAGAGTAGTAATGAGGCCAAGGGGGAGGTTAAAGGTAATCCTTGACAAAGAGAGGGTGAGGGAAAATATGAAAGGTTTTGTATGCCCAGAGGTTTCCATTACTAGCAATGAAATCTTCCAACTCCCAAAAAACATGGACAAATAATTAGAACACGAGGTGATGAGTAGAGGATATGGAAAGGACATTGCCAAAGGAAGAAGATAAATATATATCATAAGTAGGAGACAAAGGGGGGTACACGTAGGGCAGGAGGATCGATATTTAATTAGTGAGGTGCATAATGGGCACATGGATTAATGCCTTGGGAGGGGATCCACTTGTCCGATCTTGTCCTAGTCACCCAATACGGGGGTGCAAGGTTAGCCTGTGCAAGGTCAGCTTGATCAAGGGAAAGGTAGTCAACGCAGAGGGGATAAATATTGGAGGGAACCCAATTGGCATCCAATGGTTGAAATAATTGGAGTGCACCTTCGTTGGAAAGTCTGTTTGCAACGTTGTTGGCAGATCTCTTGACACGGGAAGGGTTGATGACCTCAATGTTGGGGAGGAGGGATTGAATTTGTTCCGAGATGCTCTCTAATCACTAGCTACAAGAGACTTTAGTAAGGGGAGATCACTGCTAAATTTTTGTAAGCATTTTGATAATAATAAGCTTACTAAAGCCTTCATGAGCTGCGATGGTAAGACCTTTTCCCAAATCTTGAAGTTTTGTTGCATTATTGGTGGCTTTTCCTATATAGTTTTCAAAGATCCATAAGAGTAGGCCATCATCAGATCTGAAGATTCCTCCAAGACTTCCAGGGCTTGGGTTACCCTTTGAGGCCCCATCAAAATTTAATTTTAGAAAACCTAGGGGAGGGGGAGACCATAAGATAGGTGGAAATTTATTCTTATACTATATTAATAATTATAATACAAAATATAAAATAACACAATTCAATATGAACGATATCCTTATTATATTTATATTAAAAAAATAAGTGCAATGCATTTTAGCTTATTTCTATTTTAGAATTTAGAATTTTATTAATTAAAAATAAGGTTATAATCTGGTATTTAATGTATAAATATTCTATTAATATGAATAATTAGAGGTATTTTGTTATTATTTTGAATATCAATAAAATGACATTCCAAATTCAAAAGAGAATGAACTAGATATGCATTTTCTTGGTTAAACCACTAAAGGATAGTTGATCCAGGTGGATATTGGTGTCCACCCACCTATTCTAATTTCTTTGTAATTGTGGATTTTGCACTTCTAGGGCTATATTGAAGCCCTAAAAAACATCCAGGTGGATATTGGTGGCCACCCACCTATTCCAACTGGCTTATTTTGGAAGTTTTCACATCAGTACATCTTTCTGTACTTCCAAGGCCGTTTTGGAGCCCTAAATAATGTTTTTTTGGCTTTCTGCAGTCAAATTGTAGATAGAGTCAGAGTTTGACAACATAATGTGTAGTTATCAAAAATACCTTTCCAACAGGCTATCACACGCCTAAAACAGAGGTCATAATGAAAATTTTACAACCCCAGGAAGTTGAGGTACCAACTTATGCATCGGGGCCCACATAACTTTTGGTGTTTCATCTCCTAGGGTTAGGTTTTTTGGAATTCATGAGTAATGTTAAAAAGGCCTATGGAGCCTCATTGTCATCATTCTGCTCAGACAGATGCACACAACAACTGCATCTCTTCTCAAGTTGTTTTTAGTTCTGCAGTTTTACAGTTTCAACCTATTTTATTTATTCAATAGAAGTTATTGTTCACTGGATATCTGTTGTTGTTCTCAGTATCTTTGTGTTATTGTATTTAGTCTGTTATTAATTTCATTCCACTCATAATCCAGATCAGTTGTATTAGAACAATCTTCTCTTTATTTATTTATTTTCGTGCATGTCCCCGACAAGATCTGGGTACAAGAAGTTGGGACTCGAACCAATTGAGCCTTTGCAATATCGGTCGCGCCTGTTATAGCAAGATGTGTCTCACCATTGCTATATTTCACAGAGGGCATTTTTCCATTTCCCTATGCATACTTATCAACCCCCTTTTTGATAAATCCAGAGCCAAAATTATATATTTTTCCACATATACGCTTCCTAACTGCTTTGCAAGATGCGCATACGCTTGCTGCTCCACTACAACTCGCGATATTGGAATTTGTGCCAGAAAATAAAAAATGAGGTCGGGATTTCATGTCATGACAAATGATCTCTGATCTTTGGCCTTCCATATACTAGAAATGTTCCAACTCAGCCCTTCAGTTGCATTCTGGAGGCTATAAGAGCACAATTTCAAGCTATGGAAAAAGAGAGAGAAAGCATTCAACTTTGAGAGCAAAGTTACTGTGGAGAAATTAATTCATATTGAGTCTGCATCCCTTTGTCCCTCAAGTTTGAACACAGTGTTCAAACCCCAAGATCTTCCCTTATTGTCAAGAGGATCTCATTATCTCTTTGCTATGAGCTTGCCTTTGGTGGAGGATTGAAGTGGCGGAGACCCAGTTGGAAGGAACTTGGTTTCTTGGTTTCGAACCGTGTCGACACAAAAGTCTGTAATGTTGATATTTCTGTCGATCAATTATTAATAGAAATACTCCTTTCCCGTCCTATCGATATCTTGCAAATATATGATTATTATCCATGGGCATGTTTGTAATGTTTATTAGTGGATTGTGCTATCTGATGTGCTAACTCATTTTATATACTGTCACTATATACTTGTATCGCTTGTTTGTTGAGAACTTCTTGCAGGTGTAAATCTTTGGGTCAAAGTGCTCAACGATGGAATGACATCAAATGATTGGATCAAGGTAGGCTTCTTCCTCGTACTGCACATTAGTTTATATAACACATGTTGGAATTGAGTTGATTTCTGCAGTCATACCTGTTTGTTTTTGTTTACCCTTGGCCATAGAGAGTTTTTCCCTTGTAACAGAATTGGCGACCATACTGGGGAGAGCTCTTCCTTTTAAGGGTTGAAGTATTTTTCCTTCTTACATTTCTCTTTTGCCTTTGTATTTCTTGTCGTATCATAGTTGGACAGAGTTTGTTCACTCTGGGTCTGAGTTTTCAGCCTTTTAACCTTGCCTAGCCTTGTTTTAAAAGATATACGCCCTTTTTTCTCTGACAACCGCATGTATACGCTTGTTGTCCCACTACAAGAGGCATATATACGCCCTTTTCTCTTGAACAAGAGCGTATACCACTTCCCCCTTGCTTGTTTTCTTGGTTTAGTGTCTGCTAGGTAGGTTTTGAGGATCACTGAGCCTTCTTAGGTCTCTGTGGTGCCTGTTGAGATTATCTGGGATGACAGGAAACCTGTTTGGAGTTGAATTTTTGGGCGACATCTTTCTCTTTGTTTTCCATTTTTTATTTTTCCTTGGTAGTTGGGTTGTCTTCTTAGCTGCTTGGTATTCTGCTCGAGTGATTTCTTTTATACACAGTAGAAGTTATATATCAAGTCGCTTATCAATCCATGCATTTTATTTTTAATACATTGAAAATACAAAAAAAATAGGCATTTTGCATTGGTTGGTATTTTTGTCTTTGAACCTTTATCATTAGCTTAGCACATTTAGCGAAAGATTGCATTTTACTTCTGAGTTGCAGAGTTAAATTGAAGATTGCACTGTTTTTATTTAGCATATCATTCATTGAAAAGTTAAAGTTAGGCTTTGCATTATATCTATTTTTACTTTCATGCAGAGTCACAACACCATGAGTTTCATTTCCATACCTCTTTGAGTAATCACGACCAATAAAATTTACGCTTTAAACTAAAATTGATTAGTAACGATTTTATTGTTTAGGGTGCACAAACTAGCCTAGGATTTAGTGCCTTGGAATAGGATTTTGTGAGTAAACTTCTCCAAGGAAATTAAATCAACATATGTGTTTGAGACAGGGAGTTGAGAAATCCATTATATAATTGGTAATATCAGGAGGCTTCGCTCACACCGGAGTTAAGCAGGAGGTCGCATGAAGTTTTTTGAAGGGATAACCCCTGGATACTCACCTAGCATTAGAGATATTTTTGTGGATTTATTCATCTTTGGGGATCTTGCTAGTATCCATACCTCTGTGAGAGGCGGTACTTTCAAGGTTTCGGGCTTTGCTACCCTACTCATATGGTAATCTAGACTTACGACTGTTCGCCTGTGCATCCGTTATATAGTGATTGATTAGTTGCTTGACTTAGGTTTCTCATAGGTTACTTGTAGGGGTTATTCTGCTTGTATCCCGAGTCGGATAGGGGTCGGACAACACACAACCTTTATGGAAGATTACCTCTCCGAGGGGATGTGACCGACTGGTTGTTAAGCCTACGAGGGCCCTTATAACTGATTATGTTACCTCCAAACTTTAGTAGGGAGTCTCAGGTCCCTCCTGGACGAGGCATACCTTCTTTAGCGAGGGAGGCCACTCAGCCAGTTTAGCCCGTTTGCATGCATATTGTCCGTTTGACTTTTTGGTATGCTCTTTGATTATTACATGACCATAGGATTTCGTGCTGAGTCTTTGTTATCATGGATAGTGGAGTTTCTTTTGCTCCCTCATTTACTGCTACCCACCCCATGATGCCTACTCATTTCATGGGGACGGATCTGTCCTCTTTTTATAATGGTATGCATAATTATGGTACTCAGTCAATTCCTTGGGTCTCTAATCATTTTTATCATGGTATGTCTGATATGTCTTCGCACTTTTCGTCCTCTGTCTCGCCTCCTTATGCGAATACAAGTTTTAGGTCTGGGGGCATGATGCCTCCTTCTTATCCCTCTCTGTTTGGAGGGAGTCATATCCTTCAAACACCTCTTATGGTAGGAGGTTGGAATCTTCCTTCCTATGAATCCACTATGCGAGAAGTAAGTGCCCAATTAAGTAATCATTCTACTTATTACACTCCATCCACTTATCCTTCTTCCACTATGTCAGTTCCTATGAACACTTTTCCCATGGCGTACCTCTGTTTGTCCTCCGGTGTTTCATCCGGGGGGAGTTATTTTTATAGTATGGGCAACCCCCCTCATGAAGTTCCTTCGCCTGGGGGAAACATATATCCTCACATGAGCAACCCTTGTCATGTCGCTTTCCCTTCGCAAGCGAATTCCTCAATGTCAATGCCCATACAACCCTTTATGAATCAGTATGGAGGAGGATACTATCATGTTGGAGATTCACTACTAGCCTCTGCAAGTCATGCTGGGAGCATGTCAGCGACCACTGCAAGTCATGCTGGGGGAATTCATATGATTGAGAAGCCTAGACGTCTCAGTCGTAAGCCTAGATTCCTTTGCAGGACTTGTGAAGGAAGTCACCTTACTCGTTTGTGTCCTTTTACTGCTAGGATACCAGAAGCGTGGGGCTCACCTAAGGGCCCTTCGGGTTCTGAGGCATCTATGGTTTCACAACACTACAATACTTCTTTGGTTGATACAACAGTCATGTCGATGCAATCTTTGGCTGACACCCCTTTTCCTTTAGGGGTTGATGCATCTCTTGACCTTTCTATCTCACATCCCGTTCAACTTGTGATCGTTTCGATGCAATCTTCAATCAAAACCTCTCCTATGTTCGGGGGTGATATGCCTCTTGACCTTGTTGTCTCACATCTTATTCAACCAACGGTCGTGTCGATGCAATCTTCGACCGACAACATTCCTGTTTTTTGGGGTGATGCACCTCTTGAACTTATTGTCTCACATCCTATTCAACCAATGGTTGAGGAAGTGGTCATATCGATACAATCTTCAATTGATCCCACTCTTATCTTAGAGAGTGACAAATCTAAGGAAGTGATCATTCCAATGCAATTCTTAGTCGATCCCACTCTTCTGGTTCTAGTTATATACCTTCTATGCCATCTCCTTAGCATTTCTAGTACTTCACCTTTTGAACAAGAGAGAGTTTTACTCTCCCCGAGTTCTCTCCCTCCAAGTCTTGACGAGGTTCCCTTTTATTGGGGTGGTC
The DNA here is from genome assembly GCA_009831015.1 of Picea engelmannii. NCBI lineage: Eukaryota > Viridiplantae > Streptophyta > Pinopsida > Pinales > Pinaceae > Picea > Picea engelmannii. The sequence continues at coordinate 14,953 of ML791364.1, forward strand.
TCATGGGGTATCCAATGCCTCTGCCTATGTGTTTTCTATGAAGAGACATTATCCAATATATCACAGAGACGATAGCCTCCATTAGCACTTTTCCCTCCTCGACTTGGAGAGCTTTGGGTCTTCCTGAGCTTGTGTCAAATCTTCGTAAGATACCGACATTCCATAGAAGGTCCACACGGGAGACTTGGCCTCCCCTGTGACTTTCCGCCTAGAATCTCCCAATGAGTCCAAGCTAAGACCTTTTCCGACTCGTTCAAAAAGCGAAAATATTGCTGAGCGATTTGTTCCTTTCATGCTCGTTAATTTGGATTTGAAAGGTCATGAGTCTTAGTTAAGCTCTTTTCCAACTCGCTATCAAAAATGGAAAAGATCACCGAGTGAACTTGTCTTTTTCACACTCTTAAATTGGATTTGAAAAGACGCCTATTTGACACAAATTTACCCCTTTTTCACACCAAGTAGACTAAAAGATATAAAAAAGGACATTTTTTTGGCGTTTAATTGTGATTGCATCTCATGCCCTTGCTTGCAGTATTGAGCCTTTAGCCGGTTCTTGCTTTGCATTATAAACCATGGCCCAAGCAGTTTGCATCCTCAACCAAGCAGAACCTTGTTTTTTATCCTTCACAATTTGACACCCTATACCCTAGAGGGAACATCACCCTAAGTGTCCATCTCCCGCATGCAATTCCATGCATTGAGCATAGGTACGTTCCACTGCTGGAACTAGTTTTTCTTACTTGCGACACTCATTCCCTCCTATGTATCATAACATTCACTTGTTATGAAGAAACAAAAAAATATGGGCGGGAAGGGAGTACTGTATTGTAATTGGTAGTAGTCATGTCGCCTTTAAACAGAGCACAAAGTTATTGATTCCTTGCATCATCATAATTTTGGGTTTAGCATGGCCTTAGGAAGCTGATCTCGTTACAGAATTTTCTCTACCGACTGGTTAATCTTCCAGCCACTATAGAGAACATTATGGATGCCTCCTGCATCTAATTGTCAAATCATTAAGTCTATGCTGCCATAGTCCACCGTATGTCTCATGCTCTTGTTCAAAGGAAGTCTATCAACCTGTGTCAGCCACTCCTCATAAATCTTGAATTCGCATGTCGACCATACCCTCAGTTTGTCTCAGAATCACATCATACTTTGGTCTTATGATGCACCCTGGCCCTACTTTCATCATTGGTAGGTCACCTTGAACCTAGCAATCGACATTTCATCATGGGTTGTTGACTGGGTGGTTTCCCTTGTGTTCGACGACAAGACATCTGTTCACACTTTGGGATTCGTGCAGTGTCTTGGATGCCATTAGCCTTATTGGTGGTTTCCTCGCCTTTGTCAACAGTTTTCATCACTGGCTGCTATTCAGAGGGTCTTTTTCATGTACCACTTGCATTTGGCACACACAAAAGACGCACATGGTTGTTGGTTCATGAACATGTTCTTCGTCCGATCTCCACCAAATCATGAAGCTCCTGCTGACTGATGAGAGATGCCTTAATGTTCTCCTTTCAACGGGTCTCTTTCCATCGACTTCAACTCATGTATTATGGATATGAGACTTAGAGTTTTATGAGTACCTTGAGGTTTGCAGTCATTAGTGGCAGGCTCTCTTGCCATTGACAAATGGGAATACATCAATGTCTCCTGATCAATGGATCTCTCAAATGTTCGACACCAGCTCCTTTACTCACATTTGTAGAGATGTACTCGATGCCTTGATACCTACTTTCATCATTGGTAGGTTGTCTTGCATTTGTTAATGGTATACCTCAATGACCGGTAATCAAATAATGTCTCATCGTGTTCGACCTCAACTCATTTATTCACATGATGTAGACTTTCACCACTGGCAGATTGTATTGAAGACTTGAAGACATGACTTTGTAGACACAAATTTCCTGAGTTTTTGCTTCCATTTCATCGGGCCAGTACCTATTTGACTTCAGCAATCATGGGAGATTAGATTGTACTCCATGGTATATAGATATCTTCAGATTGATTTTGAGACTGGTTTCACTGGGCCTTGTTCATGACTATGACAACTATTGGCATGTAACCGCATTTATATTTGCCTACTCATGGCCATGAACACTTGTTGGTATATTTTCCACATGGATCTTCATTGTATTTTTGGCAGCCATGTATGCAAAGTCAATACATAATGTAATGAGCAATTGAGGTCATCCAACTGGTTCTCTACCACTCCACTTCTGGTTTATTTATAATGTATTTCGACCACCGTAGATACTCCTCTGATCTCACACATTAGGGGGCATATGTTATAGCAAGATTTTCCTCACCATTGCTATCTTGCACAGAGGGCCTTTTTCCATTTCCCTATCCAGACTTATCAACCCCCTTTTTGATAAATCCAGAGCCAAAATCATATATTTTTCCACATATACGCTTCCTAACTGCTTTGCAAGATGCGTATACACTTGTTGCTCCACTACAACTCGCGTATATCGGGATTTGTTCCAGAAAATACAAAATGAGGTCGGGTTTCCATGTCACGAAAAATGATCTCTGATATTTGGCCTTCCATATACTAGAAACATTCTGACTCGGCCCTTCAGTTGCATTTTGGAGGTTATAAGAGCACAATTTCGAGCTACGGAAAAAGAGAGAGAAAGAATTCAACTTTGAGAGCAAAGTTACTCTGGATAAATTACTTCATATTGAGTTTGCATCCCTTTGTCCCTCAAGTTTGAACAAAGTGTTCAGCCCCCAAGCTCTTCCCTGATTGTCAAGAGGATCTCATTATCTCTTTGCTATGAGCTTGCCTTTGGTGGAGGATTGAAGTGGCAGAGACCCAGTTGGAAGGAACTTGGTTTCTTGGTTTTGAACCATGTCGACATAGAAGTCTGTAATGTTGATACTTCTGTTGATCAATTATTAATAGAAATACTCCTTTCCCGTCCTATCGATATCTTGCAAATATATGATTATTATCCATGGGCATGTTTGTAATGTTTATTAATGGATTGTTCTATCTGATGTGCTAACTCATTTTATATACTGTCACTATATACTTGTATCGCTTGTTTGTTGAGAACTTCTTGTAGGTGTAAAGCTTTGGGTCAAAGTGCTCAACGGTGGAACGACATCAAATGATTGGATCGAGGTAGGCTTCTTCCTCGTACTGCACATTAGTTTATATAACACATGTTGGAATTGAGTTGATTTCTACAGTCATACCTGTCTGTTGTGGTTTACCCTTGGCCATAGAGAGTTTTTCCCTTGTAACAATGCCGAGCCTGAAAACAGCTCATGGGGGACGAAAATAAATATGATGAAGCAAGAGATCCTTTTAAATTGTTGCTCGAGGAATCCCTTACACGACAAAGGAACAAAATGATGGATAACTTTAAACAAATTGTTCGATGAATTCCCACATGAGACACATCTTCATCAAGCGACCATGCAACCCCCTTCAAGGTACAAGTAAATTTTTATATTCCATTATTCGAAGGACTGATAGATGCAAATGTTGTAGATAAATGGATGAATCTGCTCGAAGGGTATTTTTCAGTCCACAATTTTTCTGATAGGGAAAATATTACTTTTGCACTCCTCAAGGTCGTCCCCCATGTTAAGTATTTGTGGGATACTTGCTCTGATCAAAGGGCCATAGAGGAATATACAATATTTGCGGTCACCCCCACAATGGATTTATTTAGGGATTCCATCAAAGAATAATACTACCCTATTGGAATCTACGAGGACCACTACACAAGATGGACCACACTGCGTCAAGAAAGGGACTAGACAATACCAGATTTCACCAATATTTTCCATACCCTGTGCACCAAATTGGGTATCAAAGAATCTGAACGACATTTGGTGCTCAAATACTGTGGTTGTATGTATAGATACATTCAAATAGAAATGGATTTTCTGGACATCGCATCATTAGGTGCGACTTATAGATATGTTGTCAAGATCGAGCAAATATTTAAGTAGAAGAGGCGAGAGTCTGGATCCGCAAAATCCTCATAGCCGAAGAAGGGAAAAGGTGGCCCCAACCCACAAAACAAGGGACAAAGCAAATATGGCCAATCTCAAGACAACCAATCCAAGACGCAACCCAAGAAAGGTAATGAGAAGTCGAAGAAGGACATGAGAAAGTGGTGTGAATACCATAAAATCCCTTGGCACAACACCAAAGAATGTCGCTCCAAGCAGTCACTGGTGGTCGAGTTGAAAGCTTCCTAGTCAGAGGCAGATTCTGACTTCGAATAAAATATAGAAGGAGGGAAGTGGATTATCAATGCTGAACCCAATGGCACTGTCGCTACCACCAAATTCCAGCCAAGTGAACTAGAAGAACTGGAGGAAGGGGAACACCTCTTTCACTCACATATGTGGCTAAAGGGGGCTCCGCTTCATTTCATTGTCAATAGCGGAAATCATAAGAACTTGATATTAGCAGAGGTCGTCAAGCGACTGGACCTATTGATGACACCGCACCCACAACCCTACATTATCGATTGGCTTTTCCAAAAAAGAGATCTTCGCTTTAGCCAACAGTGTCGTATTCCCTACGACATCAAGCCCTTCAAAGACGAGGTATTGTGTGATATTGCTCCCCTTGAAGTTTGTGATGTTCTTTTAGGACAACCATATTTGTGGAAGAGACATGTTGTGTATGAGTCTAGACCCCATAGTGTTATTATTACTTTGGTAGACTATTATATAGGATACCAGAGGTAGTTCTAACTACTTATATTTATATAATATCTGCTAAGCAATGCAGTAAGGTCATTTCACAAACCAAAAATTTCGTCTTCTTTGTGATCCGTGATCACAGTAAGAAGAAGGTTGTCGCCACATCCGTGACCTCTACACAGAGTCTCTCTTTGTAGCAAAAGCAAGTGGACGGGATCATGGAAGAGTATAGAGAAATATTCTCCTCACCCACCAAGGTACCGACACACTGCCAAGTCAAGCATCCAATTGATCTAACCCCCGATGCACCTCTTCCTAATGGACCAGTCTATCATCGCTCAATCATGGAAAATGATGAAATCAAGCATCAGATCCAAGATTTTCTTTAAAAGGGGCACATCAGACCCAACTCCTCCCCTTGTGGAAGCTCTATTGTACTAGTGTAGAAGAAATACGTGACCTGGCAGCTCTGCATTGATTACAGAGCATTAATAAAAATCACAGTCAGGAACCGGTACCCAATTCCCCGAATTGATGACCTTATTGAAAAACTCAAGGGGGAAAATTTCTTCAACACGATTGACCTAAAGCATGGCTACCACCAGGTTCCCATCGAACTAACTGATGTATGGAAGACAACTTTCAAATCTAAAGAAGGTCTCTTCGAATGGCTGGTCATGTCCTTTGGATTAACAAATGCACCAACAACTTTCATGAGGTTGATGGATGATGTATTGAGACCCTTCACCAACTATTTTGTGGTGATATATTTGGATGACATCCTCATATTGAATAGAACTTGGGAGGAGAACATGCAGCATATTCAATAGGTTTTGAGCATTCACGACAACACAAGTTATATACCAACTTGGAAAATTGATCCTTTGGCATGAACAGGGTCAAATACTTGGGCTACATTATTGATGAGCATGGGGTACATGTGGATCCAACTAAGATCCAAGTCATCCGTGACTAACCAGCCCCGACCACACTGACCGAGCTTAAGATCTTCTTGGGACTCGCCAACTTCTACCGATGGTTCATGTTGGGATTATCCCATATTGCATGGGCCCTCAACCAAGTGAACAAGAGCGGTGGAAAGGCAAATTTTGCATGGGGGAAGGCACAAAAACAATCATTTGATGATCTGAAGCATCTCTTGTGCTCAGCTTCTGTACTCTCCTTACCTGATCTGCAACAATCATTCAAGATTGAGACTGATGTGTCCGACTATGTTGTAGGCCCAGTTCTCACTCAACATGATCATCCAATAGCATACCATAGCGAGACACTCTTAGATACTGTCCGGAAATACCCCACCTATGACAAAGAAATGTATTCCATTGTGCAAGCCTACTGTCAATGGAAACATTACATTCTAGGAAAGGGGACAATCATCCACACTGATCATAAGCCTCTGCAGTTCATACAGACACATGGGAAGTTGCAGAACGATTGCCATCAAAAGTGGTCCACATACCTGGAGCAGTTCCATCTCAACATCAAGTATAAGACAAGGAGCACAAATCATGTCACTAACTTCCTCAGTCGACCTCCTATGGCTGCACTCACCACCGTGCTCCATTCTTGTGGGCATGAGGCATATGAGTGGCCCCAACTTTATCAACAATATCTTGACTTCACCACCACCTATCAGCTCTTGGGTACATGCGTGGATGTCACCGATTTTCACATTCAAGATGGAATATTATGCCATCTGGGACACCTTTGTGTTCCTGCAGGCGAGTGTGCAAATATGATTTGGTAGCCTCACTACAGTCGGATGGCAAGACATTTTGGCGTGGAGAAAACCGTGGTTGTTCTACAAGAACATTTTTATTGGCAAAAACTTCATCAGGACGTCAACGAGTATAACATATATTGCACTGCATGTTCCATTGTCAAGCCAACCATTAAGAAGCAAGGATTATACACCCCTCTTCCTACTCCCAATAGGGCTTGGGAATCCATCTCGATGGATTACATGTCTATTTTTTAGTCCACTAGTCAAGGAAATGATTGCGTATTTGTGGTGGTTGATAGATTTTCAAATATGGCCATTCTCACAGCCTGTAATAAGAGCATCACAATGGAATATATTGTCAATCTCTTCTTCGAACGAGTGTGGGTCCATTTTGGGATACCACAAACCAACATCTTCGATCAGGAAAAAAGGTTCCTCGATACATTTTGGTCGAGTCTCTAGTCACTGTTGGACACCAAGATCACTATATCCACTGCATTCCACCCTCAAACTGATGGCCAAATAGAGGTCGTCAATTAGATGATTGTGCACATCCTGCACATGTGTAAGTCTAAGCATTTGCGTAGATGGGATGAGAGTCTTCCCTATGTTTAACACAACTATAACAGGGCTCTCCATAGTTCCACTAGACATATCCCATTTTAGGTGGGGTTGGGATTCCAACCCCTGGGTCCCATTGATGTTGCACTACCTCTTGCAACCACACAAAAAAAATCTTCCCATGTTCAGTCTAAGGCTGACAAATCCACCAGATTTATTGAGCGGATTCAACACATCCGCCAACGTCTCAGAGATTTAGGGACGCGAGTGTGGTGGCAGATATTAAATACATATATTTGCACACCATTTTATGATCACAGAGTTCTCCTAGAAAACCTTAGGGAAACTCCGAAGGTTTTCCATCAAATCTTAGGGGCGGGGGAGCCTGTCCATGAGATTTTGTAGAAAGCTAATTCTAAGTACAAACAATGCCATGATCAACATAGGGTACCCCACAAGTTTCAGGTGGGAGACAAGGTATGGTTACATTTGTAGAAATAACTCCTTACAGGGCCCCATCAGAAGCTTCGTCCACTTTTCTATGGGCCTTACACTATCACCAAGGCTGTGCGTGACAATGATTTTGAGCTCAACACTCCCCCCTTCCTTGACTTGCACCCAATGTTCAATTTGGACCTCCTCCAACCATATTTTCCACCATTATTGGACACCTCAGAGATCGTAGAACAGTTGACACCAACAGAGCTCAACCATGACTACATGGAACATGCATCCACTGATCAGATAGCGGACACATAGGTCAAGGGCACTCGCCAATAGAGGATCCATATTTACCAGGTTGTCAAGGCAGGGCAGCTCCTGCACTAAGGAAAGTGACTTACCTGGGGTCAAATTCAACATAGGTTTTCTTAATTAATGGGGGAACTCAATGCAATGGAGACAATTTCTTCCTAAGGGGGGAGGACCGATCCAAGTGGATATTGGTGGCCACCCACCTATTCTAACTGGATCCTCTTAACAATTTTTAGTTCAACACGTTTCTCTGTAATTATGACATTTATTTGTAATTGTGGGTTATGCACTTCCAGGGCTATCCTGAAGCCCTACACACCATCCGGTTGGATATTGGTGGCCGCCCACCTATTCCAACTGGCTTATTTTGGAAGTTTTCATGTCGGTACATCTTTCTGTACTTCCAGGGCTGTTTTGGGGCCCTAAACGGTATTTTTTTGGTTTGCCATAGTCAAATTTGTAGTCAGATTCAGAGTTTGATAACATAATGTATAGTTCTCAAAACGACCTTTCCAATGGGCTATCACACACCTAAAACGAAGGTCACATGCAAAAGTTACGACCCCGAGAAGTTGAGGTACCAACTTACCCATCAGGGCCCACATAAATTTTGGCGTTTCATCTCCTAGGGTTAGGTTTTTGGATGTCTAGGGTTTTGGAATTCATGAGTAATGTTAAAAAGGCCTCTGGAGCCTCATTGTAATCATTCTGCTCAGATGGATGCGCGTAGCAGCCACATCTCTTCTCAGAGATAACTACCACCATTCGAGCAAGTTGTTTTTCAGTTCTGCAGTTTTATAGTTTCAACCTATTTTATTTATTCAATAGAAGTTATTGTTCACTAGATATCTGTTGTTTTTCTCAGTATCTTTGTGTTATTTTATTTAGTTTGTTATTCATTTCGTTCCGCTCATAAATCCGGATCAATAGTGTTGGAGGGTGCCTTCCAAAATTAGAACAATGTTAAAAACAATATCATAATTATATTTAAAGAGAAAATATGGAGTGACATAAATATGTGAATAAGAGAAAGTTTAATTGTTATAAATAAATTATTAACCCCAAGAAGATTAAAACTATCTTTCTATTTTTGCTAACTCAAAAAAAAATTACAAAAATAAAAGCAAGCTTCAAAGTGAAATAGGGTGTTGGACAAGACTTAAAATGCCTTGGCACATAAAAATATGTAAGATAAATAAAGTAAATGATAAAATTCACTTTCTCTTGGAATATCCAACCTACAAAGATATTAAATCGTTTTAAAACATTTTAATAAAATTGAACTCCCTCACTTCTTAACCTATAAAAGTTAAAGGGAACTCAATAGTTTCATTTCCAAATTATTCCATCATATAAACAACATAATTTAAATCCAAGTAATTACTTTAAGTTTATAAACTTGATAGTTTATAACTCATTTCACAAAATGTTAATCATCATTAAATTAAAATTAAAATTAAATTAATCATGTTAATTAAAATTAAAATTAAATTAAATTTGTATAATTTTTATAATTAAATAAAAAAATAAAAATCTTTAAAACTATACGTCATTTATATTGGTTTTGTTGATTTACATTTTTATGAGCGATGAAGAACCAAATATATTAATATTTCATAATTTTTAACTTAACTTAAAATTAATATTGATATTGTATTTTTTTTTTTTTTTACTTAAATTGAGTATAAAACACTAATACAATTATAAAAAGTACAATCCTCCCAAATTACATATTATAGCCTTTGGACAAAGGCAATGTTGTTTTGGATGCATTTCTTAGTTCATGGGTTGCGAAAGAGGATCTTATAATATTCTATAAAATAAATCTTGTGGATTTTAATAATTATGTTTCTTCGTTTTTTAGATTACACATTCGATTGAATTAACTTTTAACAAATTTTATAAATCTTGTGGATTTTAATAATTATGTTTCTTCGTTTTTTATGATTACACATTCGATTGAATTAACTTTTAACAAAGGTTTTATGGTGCAAATTATTTCTCATCACTCAAATTTGAAGATATTCTAATCAAATTTACCATTATGATTATAATTCATTATTTAATTTTATTATCAATTCATGTGACATAATATATAGAAATATAAAGGTATATTCTAAAATTTTAGTTGGTTGTTGATAAAAAATATGTTAATGATTGAAAAACATGTTCAAGCCAATAAAAATTGTAGTTACAACAAACATATAAAATTGTAGTTACAACAAACATATAAAGAAAGAAACACAAAGAAAATATATGCCCAATAAATTTGCAACTTCAACAAACATATAAAGGAAGAAAGATAAAGAAAATATATGCCTAATAAATTTGCAACTTTCCGTGGTAGAGTGAATATTAGATCTATTTCAGTAACATAATTATTATGAAACATGTTTGAACTAACGAGACATATTTCAAATCATTCAATTTCATTAAAAACATAAGGATATATTTTTATTATTGCTACTAACTAGAAGTTAAATTTAACAAATTCTTAGCTAGAATTTGAAGAAAAGGATCCCTTGATTAGGCTCTACAATTAACCTAGCCTGATCTCGCTCTGAGGTTCTTTCTGTGACGCCAAGGTTTCTTTTGTAGCCATGGCCGATGGGGATTCAAGCCCCTAGTTAGAGTTTGATACAGATGCATTCGCCTTCAAGTAACTCGTTGGATCTCTGGGTAATCCTCCTCCCCGTCCTTCGGTTTTGTAGTTCATCAAAAAGTTGGATCAACTCCCCGAAATTGAAATCTCACGATCTGTTGCCCATAATAAAGAACTCGCCTATGCCTCCAAAGGCCTCATAGGTGAATTTACCGGCCTATGGATATCACCCCATCAAGTGGGACTGTGGATTGCGCGGAACTGGCAACCCCTCATCAAGGGACGACATAATCACTTCTTCTGTGGTAAGGGTTTTTGTACTTTATTTTTTGAGGTCAAAGAATATAGGGGTTTAATATTTCAAAGCCGATCATATTTCTATGGATTCAGAGGATTATATTTGAATCGTTGGACCCCATATTTTGATCCAAAGTGCGATATCCTTACTGTAGTTCCTATATGGGTTTGCCTCCCTCATCTCCCATGTTATCCCTCGAGATGTTCCGGGCTGTTGTTGGAATGATGTCGAGGCACCCTAGGAGATAAGACTCAGGATGAGTCTTAAAGTTCTATTTTCAGTAAAGTAATTGTGCAATATTTGGGAAGTTTTCCCCTCTCTCTTTCTTGAAATTATAGGACCTCAAACAATCTCACCTCAGATGACAAATGCTCTCAACTCTTAGAGGCATATGTCTACTAGTGTCTCAGACAATCAATTTTTAAAGGAGAATGAAGTTGTGAATTAGAAGAAAAACAAGATAAGCGTACATGGAACTGCTGAGAATGAATCCTATAGTTTATGGGAAAATAACAATGTGTTCAGAAATTAAGAATTCAATAGCTCTAATAGGTGCATATAGATCAATAAAAACATGCTTCAAACAATTAATATATTCATACATTCAAATACATGGAGGTACCCTCTGCATATCATTTAAATGCATAAAGTAATGACAAAAAATGGTCATACATTAAGAGTAAATCACTTCTATGTCATAACTAGACATCATACAATAACACTGAATATGGTGTGAAGTCTATTGTCTGAGCTTTTATAAATCAGATCTGATACAAGAAATCCAAAATGGGAGGATATGATTTACAAGAACACATACACAAGTAGAAAAGAGAATTACAGACTAAAACAATAACGTAGGGGATGAATATCTGGTTTCCTACTACATTTACCATCTATTTGTGCTTAAGATTTCTGATCAAATAACTCTGGTTATAATAAATTCTTAAATTCCCCAAAGTGTCAACTTTAGCAATGAGCGCCTTCATTGTGTTTTATTCCTCTTGCTCATGCCCTAAACTGATTTTTGAAACCACTTCCAACTTCTTGAAATTGTTTACTACTTCTTGATTCTTGAATGATTTCCCCTTTGTTAAAACTGTAAAAATTACTTTTTCCTGTTGTATTTCTATTATGCTGAGATCATGGGGAAGATGGAGATTTGCCAGCTAAAATATCCATGAAGATATACTCTTTAAAAGTCCCTGCAATCATTTATTCTGCTACAACATACTATAAATCATAATGGTAGAGATCACGTGACTCAACAACCATTGGATCCATCTTGGGCAGGTGATCGCGACCGTTGATCGGAGGGTTACCCATAAGGGAGATCAAAGGCTCAGTCCCAATAGGACTCCGACGAGGGAGACTTTGATGGGTCGGTAGCCTAATTATCTCAATGTACTTGAGGGATGGAAAACATATGTGAATTTTCGATCTTGGGCTCGATGCAATGTGAGTCGTTGATCTGTTCTCAACTCAAAATTTGAAATTCATTAAGTTATCACAATGTCACTACTGACATCAGTTGGGTCCCTTGGACACATTGCGGCTTTTCATTGCTCCACGTCGATGCTGATGTGGCAGAGGGGTATGCCACGTGTCACTTGGTTTTAAGATATTTAGTTGTGTATGTGGTGGGTTACACCTGTCCATGTGGAAACATTGGATTGGCCTGACATGTGCCCTTATAACATTGAATTCTTGCCTATGTCACCTGGGACACACACCCATTTATCTTTACATGTGCAGGGGGGAAGCCATGATATATTATGGGTCGTTGATCTTGTTCCCCACCAGATCTGGAGCGTCTATCGGAGGTGTACCCATTAGAGTGATTACGAGTTAGGTCCCAATAGGACTCCAATGAGGGGTATTTGGAGCTAGTCCATCGGAGTGAGGTTGGTTGGAGGTGTAATGTTGAATCTAGACGTGGGGAATCCGATGAAGGAGACTTCGACGAGGGACCTTAAAGTTGATGTCATCCTGGATACATGTCGCCTTTTAATTTGTCCTTGATGGGGGTGATGTGGCAAGCAGGCGTGACACATGTCACCCATTTTTGATGTGTTGACTTGTGCATATGGTGGGTTCTACATGTCCACATGGCAGTCGTCGGTTGTCTTTGAGAGTGATTCACTAGTTGGCTAATGCGATGCATGGCCAGGAGGCTTCAAGATCAATGATCAGATCAAGACTATTGATCAGTGGTGCCCCATCATAGCGATCAAGGGATATGGTCCCAATAGGGCACTAATGATAGGACTTCGATGAGGGAGAGTGCAAGCATGCATCTCGACCGTTGATCAAAGGAACTGGAGATAATACGAGAGTTGTTGATCTAGCCGTGGTTAAAAGAATAATTTGGCTAAGGAAAATATTGTCTGCATGCTGATGCCATCCTGGACACGTGGCGACTTTTATTGCTCCATGATGATGCTGATGTGGCCAAGATGGATGAAACATGTCACCCAGATTTGATATGATTTTGGGTGCCTTTGGTGGGTTCCATGTATCCATGTGGCATCCTTTGATTGGATTTGATAGGTGCTTGGCTGGCATGCCACACGTAATGTTGAGTTGGTAAAATGGGGGTTATGGATCAAATCTGAACCGTTGATCTCTCGGGATCATGACTAATGGCGTGCTGAAATATGAGTCATTGATCAGAGGTTCCCATTGGAGTGATCAAGATATAGGTCCCCAATAAGACTCTAAGGACTATGAGATATCACATCTCAGTCATTTAGTTGGAACCAAAAACAACTAAGAATCGTTGATCTAGCTCGACCAAGAGAAAAAAATTGGCTAAGGAAAATATGTCACATTGACGTCGACCTAGAAACGTGGTGATTTTCTATTGGCCCACAATAGTGATGATGTAGCAGGAAGATGTGACATGTGTCATCCATTTTTGAGATATTTAATTATGTATCCGGTGGGTTCCACATGTCCATGTGGTAGCCTCAAGTTGGCCCTGACAGGGCTCCACTGGCATGTTGACGTGACACTTGAACGAGAGGCTCCAAGATCAGAGATCAGATCTGGATTGTTGATCTGAGGTGCTCAATCAGAGAGATCAAGAGTTAGGTATTGAGGGAGACTCCAACTAGGGGACTCCGATGACCATTGATTTTGCACCCTCTCACTTATAGCCATCCGATTTGATCCGGTCCCGAATCCTTTCTAGCACTTGGTTCTTGAACTACGATCTCATGGTAAACTCCCTAGAAAAATACTTAGCCCCTTTTTGGGTGTGATAAGCCCCTTTTGGACCTTCAATAAGAACCCAATTTCTTAACTCTTTCCTTATGCGAACAAGGGCATGGATTTTTTTGTATTTTTCTTCTATCTTCCTCAAAATAATTTGACTCTTGACTGTCCATAGGATCTATAAGTTTGTTCTCTATCTCTAATTCATTCAATCTCGACCTTATAACATTTAGACAACCTTTATTTAAAGGCCAGAACAAAATTGTTACTAACATCTCCTTTCATTGTTGCGGGGATGATGTTCTCAAAAGCATCGAGAACTTATTGGGAAAATATATTGATAAGTCTGAACTTAAGGCCCCAATATTTGCTTGTGCTAAAATTTGTGTAGAAGTTTACCTAGAAAAAGGATTACTAGAAGCAATCAAGTTAAAACTAGATGATTGGACTCATATCTAGAAGGTAGACTACAAAAATATCCCATTCAATTGCAATACATGCCATGGATATGGCCACGGTAAGGTACCATATCTATTATAATATCCGAAAACAAAAATATTGCAGAGAATAACCGTGGAACAACACAATAGATGAAACCACAACACCAAAATAATACCTTTATTGATAGGAAACAATGTTCACTTGCCTCTTCGAGGGGGAAACCTCTAGCAGAGAAATGCTCTATTACAATAATTCTCAAGACAAAACTTATCATACCCTCTACTCATATTTATACTAAATCTATCTATCCAAAAGAACAATCTAGAGGAAGATCCTTCTAGAAGTGGAAGCTTCTATTAGGTCTTTTTACAATTGACTTATTCTTCCTTATTGCTAGGATTTATTAATATTGACCTTTATTACAAGGAAATATATTATTCTACCTATGTGAGGGGTTAGGGAGGCTAGGTCCCTAACATTCCCCCACCCTTAAAAAAATCCTTGTCCTC
>ML791364.1:29856-77274 GCA_009831015.1 Picea engelmannii
TTACAATTGACTTATTCTTCCTTATTGCTAGGATTTATTAATATTGACCTTTATTACAAGGAAATATATTATTCTACCTATGTGAGGGGTTAGGGAGGCTAGGTCCCTAACATTCCCCCACCCTTAAAAAAATCCTTGTCCTCAAGGCTTGAGATGAGGAAATTGCTGCAGAATGGTAGTTGGCTCCCAGGTGGCATCTGCTGGAGTTGTATCTTTCCACTGGGCTAACACTTCCTTGATGGTATGCTGAAGAAGACAATGCTCACGCTGGTCCAAAACTACTTGTGGCTGCAACTAGATGGAGCCTTCTTCATCCAACTCAAGAAGGTTGGTTTGAGTTTGGCACTTAGTTCCAATCACCTTATTTAAGCAGGAGACATGAAAAACATGATGAAGCTTAGAATGATTGGGAAAAGATAACTGATATGCCACCTATCCCATGCACTTGAAAACTATATAAGGACCATAAAATTTTGGCGCTAGTTTCTGACAATGGTCATTATTGAGTGAAGTTTTCTTATAAGGTTGCAATCGAAGAAACACCTAGTCTCTATCATCAAATTGACGTTTAGAGCGACCTTGATCTGCTTGTTGCTTCATGCAATTTTGAGCCATGACCAAATTCTCTTTGAGGGTACAGAGAACAACCTCTCGGACTGTAAGTGTCTGGTCAACCACTTGGACCTTAGAGACACTTGACATGTATGAGAGAACTGAAGGGGGATTTTGTTCATATACTGCTTCAAAAGGAGTCATGCGAGTATTTGTATGGTAAGAAGTGTTGTACCACCATTCAACTTCTAGTAACCATTGAGCCCACTGTTTTTTCCTTTCTGATGCAAAAAACCTCAAATATGTTTCCAAGAACTTGTTGACAAATTTAGTTTTACCATCAGTCTGGGGATGATAGGCTATGTTGATATGCAATTGGGTTCCCTGTCGTTCTTGCCAAAAATTGCTGGTGCAAGTGGGATGTTGATAATAAAAAATAGAATGAGGCATGTCATGAAACTTGAAGACATGATCCATGAAAAGTTGAGCCACAGTGGAAACAGTAAATGGGTGTTGAAGAGAAAATAAATGAGCATACTTGGAAAGACGATCAACGACCACCATGATGATTGACGTATTTCTTGATTTAGGTAATCCCACAATACAATCCATAGAGATGTACCTCCAAATAACATGTGGAATCAGAAGTGGTTGTAGTGTGCTAGGGGCTTTGGTTGTTTCTCCCTTGTTGCATTGACAAATATCACATTCTGCCACAAAATTACGAACATCTTGTTTCATACCATCCCAAAAAAAAGAACATTTGACCCAGTCATAGGTTTTTGTAAACCCTGAGTGCCCAGTTGTGGGTGTAGAATGAAGCTCAGAAATAACCGTGGATTTAAGTTGTGACTGTTTACTTAAATAAAAATGGCCTTTGTAGTGAAGCCCATGATTGTGCGAAGATTACTCGGGGGATACTGGAGAATTAGCTTTCAATTGTTGCATCAGATGTGAAATTTTGGGATCTTGTAGCCATTCCTGGTGAACATCTTGGAGCCAATCTGGTACAATGAAGGAGAGGGAAAAAAGGGACCCTTCATCTTCATATTTTCTTGAAAGAGCATCAACACCCACATTTTATTTTCCTTTCTTGTAAATTATCTCATAATCACATCCAAAGATCTTAGTCAACCATTTTTGTTTCTCTAGGGAGGAAGGTCATTGCTCCAAAAAATACTTGAGGATTTGATTAACTATATTAATTTGGAAGTGTTGCCCCAATAAATAAAGGTGCCAGAGATCTGCTGCATGAATAATAGCCAACATTTCCTTTTCATAGATTGATTGGCCCAAATGTTTCTATGATAGTTGTTTGCTAGTAAAGGCCAAAGGTTGACCATCTTTCATACAGACTGCTCCAATTCCTCTCTCAGAAGCATCACATTCTAAGACAAAGGTCTTTGTGAAATCAAGAAGGGCTAGGACTAGAGTGGTGCACCACCTTCAAGGCTTGAAAGGCCTGATCAACTGCGGGAGTCCAGGCGAAAGAGTTATTTTTAAGGAGAGAAGTGAGAGGCACCACAATATTTCCATAATTCTCAACAAACTTGCGATAATATCCTGTTAAACCTAGAAAACTACACAAGTTTTTGAGAGTATTGGGGTGATGCCAATCCTGCATAGCTTTAATCTTCTTAGGATCCACCCTGACACCTACCTTGCCAACAATATGACCCAAGTACTTGATTTCCGAGGCTCCAAAAGAACATTTAGATTTTTTAAGGAAAATTTGGTGCTGAGAGAGTAGATGTAGAACTCGATCCACATGAGCAAGATGAGTTGTCCAAGTTTTACTATAGATGAGAATATCATCAAAGAAAACTAAGAAAAAATGACAGAGAGAAGGATGGAATACATGATTCATGAGGATTTGGAAAGTGGAGGGAGCATTACACAAGCCAAAGGGCATAACCAAAAACTCATAGTGGCTCTCATGAGTTCGAAATGTAGTCTTAGGAATGTCTACCTCTTTCATACATATCTGGTGGTAGCCAGAACAAAGATCAAGTTTAGTAAAGAATTGGGCACCACTCAATTCATCCAAGAGATCACCAATGTTAGTAATGGGAAATTTTTATTTTATGGTGAGTTTTTTGAGGGCACAAAAGTAAGGACACATGTGCCAATAACCTTATTTCTTAAGTACCATGACCAGAAGAGAAGAATAGGGGCTTGTACTAGGACAGATAATGCCTGCGGTGAGCAATTCTTGAACAATTTTCTCAAATTCATTTTTATGGGAAAAGGGATGAAAATAGGGATGGACATTGGGAAGAAGGCTTATGGGGACAAGGGGAATGGAATGATCATGAACACCACTAGAAAGAGGAAGTCCCTGGGGAGTGGAAAAAACAACTTGATGTTTGGAGAGGATGGATTGGAGGTCCGATGAAACAAAAGGTGTCTCAGTGGCATGAATGGAATGGAGTTGTGTGATAATGTCAGAATGACCTTTTTTGAGGATATTTTCCATGCGATGGGAAATAATGATCTTAAGGGAACTTGTTGTGATGCCTTGGAACTTATAATGTTGGCCCTCCTGGTTGAATTGCATGGTTAATTCCTTAAAATCCATGATAAGGGACCCATAGTCCTTAGCCACTTGACACCCAACATAATGTCAAAACCACCCATGTCGATAGAAAACATATGAGATTTCATGTGGTACTGAACAATCCGAAGACACACATTTTCCCAATGCCCACCACATTTCATGGACCCGCCATTGGCAATCATGATTTGAAAATTATTGACTGCACAGATATAGAAATTAGTTTCTTAGGTAATGTGACGATGAATAAAATTATGGGTTCTTCCACTGTCAACAAGGATGATGACCTTATGATGCTTAATGTAACCAATGAGATGTAGGGTTTGGGGAGAAGAGAAGCATATGAGGGAATTCAAGGAAATGACCAGTTCAACTTCAGTAGGGTCTGAAGGTAGAGTCAAGTGAGTGGGTTAAGGTGACTTGGGCATAGGGGGAGCCTCGACATCATCTTCAGAAACATCCTCGGAGATGGACATAAAAAGATTTTGTTCCTTACACTTGTGCCTAGGAAAATATTTGTCATCATAATTATAACAAAGGACCTTGAGTTGGCATTCATCTATTTCTTCCTTGGTCAATTTCTGGATCTTTAGTGGAGTGGAAGGAGTGTGAGTGTCTGGTTTAAGGCAAGGAATAAAGGAGGGTTTTCTAGTTTGAGAAGAAACAACCTGTTGTGCTTCCTTATCTATTTTAGTAGCTTCCACCCAACTATGAGGAAAATCCATGAGGACATGGTCATAGATATCATCCTTAATGCCACTGATAAAACATTCTTGAAAAAAAACATCAGACATTCCCTCTATGTGGAAAGCTAATCGCTCAAAAGTAGTTATAAAGTATTCCACTGTGCCAGATTGTTTCAACTTTGTCAAATGACCTAAATGCTGGGTGTCAATGTCAAAGTGTTCATAAAGTTCTGCAACAAATTGTGTCCAAGCCACATACCCTTGGCGAGCATTTTTTCACCATTTCCACCATTTCCAATGTTTTGCATCTAGATGGAGAACACCATACCTTAGTTTGGTCAGCTCATCAGTAATTCTGTACAAAGAGAAATAATGTTCCATTTGCATGATGTAGCTTGTGGGATCCAAGCCATCAAATTTGTTCACCTCCATGCGAGGGGGATGTAGGTCCCACTGAAAGTTGTGGGGAGGAAAAGAGGTGGAATGGGAGGATTAAGGACCATCAGGTTTATAAGGTGTGGAATAAGAGAAAGGATTTGAGGTGGAATTAAATAAGGCAGTCAAAGTGTTCACTACATCCTGGCATTGCTGTCAGGTGGTGGTCAATTGAGTGATGGTTGGGGGAAGTGATTAGAGTGGAGCAAGTTGGGAGTTGATGTTACCAATATTTGACATAATGGAAGAGATAACACTTCGAGTTTGGTCATGATATTTGGCCAAGGTGGTGAGACATTGTTCCCAATCTTGGCTGGGGATGGAGCATGAGGAAAAATGGGACCGCATAGAAATGAGTTTTTGGGGATTGTTACTACTACGATCAATGAAAAGAGAGGAATTCAATGGGATAGATGCCCAATAGGGGTGTCGAGAAGGGGTTGGGTCCACGTTTTTTTTTTTTTTTTTGCTAAAAAATGATAGGTATGATTGCGATCAGGGTGAAGAGAGGAATCCAATGGGATAGGTCTCAAATAATGGTGTCAGTAGAATCCAATCCTTTTTTTTTTACTCCTATGGAGTTATACTACAATATGAATAATACTGCAGTGACAAAATGGCCAAATGTTTAACAGGAAAAAATGTGTAGGAATTTCAAACCTAGAATGTAGGAGACACAATTGCACAGCAATAGATCTTGTCTATTTTGTTTCTGTTTCCATCCCAAAGGTTAGCATATTCAGGGTTTCTATAGACAAGGGCTTGCCTTGTGCTATATCTCTCTGATATACGTGCGGGGGGTCCAATAGTAGTACTCAACCAAATATCTCAGGACACCAACTAAGGAGGCTAGACTGTGCCCTTTGTCATACTACCTAACTACCCAGGTATTAGAGAGTATCTTCCCAAGTGTTGTTCTCGATGTCATTATACAAGTTAGGAATTTGATTGGTTTATCTATGAAGGGATTGAGGATATCTAGGTTGTTCTGTATACAGGTGTTGTCTGATGCGCTACCACTCAAAGGGGTACCAAGATGGGTTACAAGGGTGGCCAAAAATGTGAATTTAAGTACCACTTGTAGTTCCTACATGTATGATTCCCCGACTGTGGATTTATGTGTTTAATGAGAGATCTCTGTATCTTTAAGGTGTTGGAATACGTCTCTACCCTGAAAAAAAACAACCCACAAGTTTCTGTGAAGGAAAGTACTCTGATACCACTTGTAAGGTACCGGATATATTATAATAGACGAAAACAAAAATATTGCAGAGAATAACAATGGAACAACACTAGATGAAACCCCAACACCAGAACAATACCTTTATTGATATGAAACAATGTTCACTTGCCTCTTCGAGGGGGAAACCTCCATCTGAGCAGCGCTCTATTCCAATAATTACCAAGACAAAACTTCCCATACCCTCTACTCATATTTATACTAAATCTATGTATCCAAAATAAAAATCTAGAGGAAGATCCTTCTAGAAGAGGAAGCTTCTATTAGGTCTTCTTACATTTGACTTATTCTTCCTTATTGTTAGGCCTTATTAATATTGAGATTTATTACATGGAAATATATTATTCTACCTATATGAGGGGTTAGGGAGGTTAGGTCCCTAACAACCACTTTTCTATAAACTTCCCAAAGAACAAGCCAAAAAAGGTGGTCATGAAAGTGGAACCAATGGAAGAATGAAAACAAATAAAAAAGAAGGCTAACATCGAGAGAAGAAATGCACCAGGTCCCATAGTCCAATCCCATGTAAAGAATCCTATCCAAAACCCTTCTTCAAGAGCAATCCCCAAAGAAAATAGAAGTAGCTCAGAAACCCATAGCAAAAAGATCCAGGAAGAAGCACATCACATCTCTCCCAACAAATTTGCAAGCCTTGTCGACTCTAATATAGGAAGAGAAGAATAAGTTACACCATAAAAAAACCCTAGCTCCTCAAGCACCATACCCCCTGTGGTATAATGTCAAAATAGAGAAGAGGAAGAAACAAAAAAAAAAGGAATAAAGTCATAAAGAAACCCCTAATGAAGAATTTCAATAAGAACTCCTAGAAAGGGTCCCTATTCAAGTGAATTTTTGGCAAGCTCCCAAATATAGGGAAATTTTAACAGAAAAAGTTAGAATATCTAGGAGGACAAACAAAGATGTCCGAGAAGAAGCATCAAACAAAGAAAAGGAACTTGGTAAACAATTTTCAATAGAAATCTCACTTACCAATATGTGAAGAAAAGGACACACCAAAGGTTCAAAAAATCATGCCCCACCTATCTCAAGCGGACGAGACACCTCATCACAAAAGAATTTAAATTTCTCTCCTGGAATTGCAGAGGCTTCGAAAACAAATCTAAGGTCGAATCCCTTAGATATCTTATCAAATAAGAGAATCCTTTTGTAATTCTTATCCAAGAGACTAAAATGGAGGAAATAGAAGCCATCCAATCATGGAAAAAAATATTTTTAGAACAGAGAAGGAGTAGCCATCATCTCGGAAGGTTCCTCAGGAGGAATTATAGCTCTTTGGAATCCAACTCAATTTGACCATGAGGTAGCATTACACTCAAAACAATGGTTACTCACTCTTCTTCCTAACAAAGACTATGATTATAAAATGTCAATCATAAACATATACATGCCAAAAAGATATATGGAAAAGGTTGAATGTTGGAGATATTTGAATTCCCTCAAAGAAAACTTAGAGATGTCTACTTGTATAGTTGTTGGGGACTTTAATACAATTATGCAAAACATAGAAAAAAGAGGTGGAAACATAGTTAGAGATCCAATGAGTGAGAAAATGGAAAACCTCATTTCTGATTGGGATATGTTTAATGTTAAATCCCCCAAGGGAAAATTCACATGGATTAGTCATATTTCTTCTCGTCTTGATCGCTTCCTCATCCACATCAACTTCCTTCTTCTCCCCCTCTCTATATGATCCAATATTATTCCCTCTGTAATTTATGATAATAATCCCATTTCCCTGTCCTTAGATTCCCCCCAAAATTTTGGCCCTATTCCCTTCAAATTCAACCTCTTTGGCTGCATAATCCCTCAACAATTTCCATCATCAAAGAAGCATGGAAAAATCCCTTTCAAGGATCCCCAACATTTTTCTAGGAAAGTAAACTGAGGGTAGTCAAATTATCCCTTAATACATGGGTCGAGAATTCTTATATCCCTCCAAACCAAGAAAGAAATCATAGAATGATGGAGCTAGAATCCATTCAATAGGAAATGGAAATAGCAGAACTAACATAAACCCTGTTGCAAAAGGAGAGGGAGGCCTCTCAAAATGTGCATCAATACTTTAGAAAGGAAG
Source organism: Picea engelmannii (assembly GCA_009831015.1). Lineage (NCBI taxonomy): Eukaryota > Viridiplantae > Streptophyta > Pinopsida > Pinales > Pinaceae > Picea > Picea engelmannii. The sequence continues at coordinate 37,419 of ML791364.1, forward strand.
AAGAATAACAGAGGCTCATATCTCGAAGTCTATGGCTTCAATCATGAGACTCCAACACAACATATTTCCATAAGCAGGCACAACAGAGGTGCCAAAAAAATACAGTTCAAAAATTACAAAGGGAGACATGACAAACTCTAGAAGATTTCACTAAGATAAAGGAATCAATTTTAAATCATTATAAGAAACTTTACTCATAAGAGAAGGAGGAGGACGGAGATGAAACCATGCAAATCATGCTAGAAAAAATTCCCACATGCATCGCCAAGGAAGAAAATGAGGCCCTCATAAGAGACATATGTGAAGAAGAAATTTAACAGGAAATTTCAAGCTCGGGACAATATAAGGCCCCTGGACTAGATGTCTTCTCCATTCATTTCTTCAAAGAATTCTGGGAAACAACATAAAAATATATCTAGAGGATTATTAACACCACATTGAAGAAGAAAAAAGTTGGAGGAACAACCAAATCAACTTTTTTCCGTAATCCCAAAAGAATCTAATCCTTCTACTTTTTCCAGGTTCAGGCCTATCTCACTCTACAATTCAGCTAACAAAATCCTCAAAAAAATAATTTCTAGTAGACTTAAACCTCTATTAAGCAAGATGATCTTGGAAAACCAAGGGGGGTTCATGGAAAATCAAAACATTATTGACAATATTATCCCGGTACAAGAATCCATACATGCGAGTCAAAGCAACAGAGGAAGGGGCATGGAAATAAAACTAGACATGGAAAATGCCTTCGATCAAGTCAAACATGCATTCCTATTCTCAGTATTGAGAAAATTTGGATTCTCAAAGGAGTGTGTAGATTGGATTCAAGACTGCATTGGATCTCCATGGATATCCCCTTTGATCAATGGAATACCATCACATTGTTTCTAGGCTAGCGAAGGGCTTTGACAAGGATGCCCCCTCTCACCCTCTCTTTTCATTCTCATGGTTGAATCCTTAATTAGAAAGCCAAAAGAAGATTGTTGAATGGGACGTCTTCTTGGTCTCATGATTGCAAGAGATATAAATAAAATGAACCACTCACAATTCGTGGATGACATCGTCCTATTAGGATCCGCATCCTCCATCATAGCATGAAGATTCAAGAATATTATTCATCAATTCCTTCATCCTCAAGACAAAAAATTAATATTTCCAAAAGTCATATATACAGATGTAATCTCTGAGAAAATCTTAAATCAACACTTTAAAGAACTCTTGGCTTCAAGGTCAAATATCATTGGGATTCATTCAAATGTTTGGGCATGCCCATATCATTAAAATCCTCCTCCTTGTGAACCTGGGATAAAGTATTAGAGAAAATAACAAAACAGATACAAAATTGGGGAGCACGTTGGTTGAATCTAGTAGGAAAACTTGTATTAATCAAGGTTGTTCTTTCCTCTTTATCAATTTACCAATGCACAACATAGTTGGTGCCTAAAGGAGTAATTGAAAAAATCTCCAAACAAATAATAAGTTTTCTATGGGAAGGAGGTAAGACTAATACTAAGAAATTGTGTTTACTCAACAAGAAAAATGTGTGCCAACCATATGAAATAGGAAGACTAGCAATTCGAGACCCCTTGAAGATGGGCATAGCTCTAGGAGCAAAACTAGTATGTAGACTAGTCTTAGGACAAAAAAAATGGTGGAAATTTGCTTTACTAGAAAAATACTTTCGAGCCCCCAGAGAGAGATGTCTAGATATGCCACTCTCAAATATTAAAGGATGTCCCATATGGAAACTGATCAAATCTAAATCCCCCTTGATTCAAGCCAAACTCTCATGGAATCTTGGAAATGGAGCCTCAATAAACATATGGAAGGACAACATAATGGGCCAAGAAACTCTGGGAATAAATGAAGCACTCTAGCCACTCATGGACTGGAGTATTCGATAAGGACTCACAAAATTAGAGCACTTCTAACAATGCACAAAAAATGGGAAATGGTTAAGTTGGAAGCCCCCCCACTCACCCACCCACTTGATTCCCTTGGTCCCAACCGTTCCACTCTCTCTCTAGTTGTGCACTCATTGAATCAAACTAATCAGATGAAAGAAGCTAGGGAAACTATGAATTCACTATTAAAATCGACTATCAACACCTGATAATAGAATCACAATGACCCCCCTATTCCAAATTATGGGAGATGATCTGGCAAGAAGACTGTCTGCCAAAGGTGAATGTTTTTTGTTGTATTTTGGTGCATAACAAGATTTTGATAGCTAATAATTTATAGAAGTGAGGCATAGCTTGGCCCTCAAGATGTTCTCTATGCAAAGAGTTATCAGAAACCATCCATCATCTTTTCTTTGAATGAAACTTTTCTAAACAAGTTTGGGAACAATTGTACAAGAACCTTTCACATTACTATCTTCCACCCAACAATTGGTATGAATTGTTCCTCTAATGGAAGCACAAATATGTTGGAAGCTTCAAACAAAATCCTCTCTTCACTCAGTTATGGAAAGCAATACCTAAATTCATCTGCTGGGAAATATGGTTGGCAAGAAATAAAGTAATCTTCCATGACAAACGCTCCACTCCATTGAGAGTTATCTCTTTGGCTTGTAGTCTTCTCTTTGATGCAATGTGGGCCAAGAACATAAACTTTGATTCCCTTATCAATATGGACCAGTAAAAAAATGTTGGGTCAACAACATCCTTAGCTCAATATTATTCCATCTCCCTCCTCCTCTTCCAACCTCCAGACCCAACCAATATTGGCAATTGAGACTCTTTGAGCAAGAATTTGCATAATGGAGGCAAAAACAAGAAAGAATCATCTTATTCTTTGATGGAACATAAGAAGGGAATCCAGGGGAAACAGGCACTGAGGGGGTCATATATGATCCTAGAGGACAAAAAGAACATCAATTCTCATGGGGATTAGGACACAAAACCAACAATTAAGCAGAAGTCCTAGCGACATTCATAGGATTGTCTATGATTCCTGAAAATAAAATGCAGAGTGTCATAATTATAGGAGGCTCTGAGATAGTGATAAAAAGTATGAGAGGCACTAGTCGGAAGAACAAATACAAATTTCAAGACATCTACAAAAAAATAAAATTTGAAGAAGGAAAATTATGAAGTGTGGAATATTTCCATATCTCGAGACATCATAATCAGGAAGTAGACATGTTGGCCAATGAAACCAAAATCAAGAAAAGAGGAGAGATAAAAGACAATGAGGTAATCCTCATGAGTTACCTCCCTTATAGAAATGAAAGAAAAGGACTCCATAACACTATCTGAATGAATCAAAGAAGAACTACATTATATCACACATGGGCAAAGTAGCAATGTAATGTCCCTAATCCGAACCCCATTTGTAATTGTACATATAGGCTGGTGAGCTGTTGATACCAATTGTAAATGTAAATGTACATATATGTTGGTGATCCGTTGGCACCAAGTTTTGGTTTTCCGTGCACCTGAGTAGTGCACGAGGATTGTTATCAAAGAAAGGGTGTGCACTTTTCATAGTGTTGTGTGCACTTGAGTAAGTAAGCGAGGATTACCTTGAAGTGTGCATCGAAATGATATATATATATATATATATATATATATATATATATATATATATATATATATATATATATATATATATATATATATATATATATATATATATATATATGTATTTTAGTTCGAAGAGCCTGTGTGGTTATGGGGTTGGTGAGTCGGGATGCAAATAGGTCAGTGCGCCTATCCTTGTAAAATGTAATCACACTCAAGTTATTAATAATATCACAATGTTGTGCACATACATATTAGATGAACATAGACGGGGGGATAAACTCCAATGAAAAAGGGAAAAGTGGGGGATAAGCCAAAGGGGGCTTAATTCCAAGGGAATATTTTAATAATATTTTTGAAAAGTGTAATTTTTGGATAATTATTTATCCTAAGTTTCTGAGGGATGGGAACGAGTCACCATGTGGTAAAGATAATTATGAAGGTGACAAGTTTCCAATTTAAGGAACACAATATATATTGTTGGCCTTAGTGTATTTCAGGGAAGGAGGAATCATTCATCTCATTCCTTGATCTTTCAGACCGACACTCCTTCGGGGTGAATTTAGAGCCAACTTCCATTGTATAACCTTGTTCTTGGGAAAAAATGGTCTCTGGTCGAAGAGGTGAGTTGTCAGCCTCGTGAGCATTCTCTCTGGGTGAGAGATTTGTTGTCGAAGAGGTGAGTTGTCAGGCCCGTTAGCATTCTCTCTAGGTGATAAATTTGCTGACAAAGAGGTGAATTTTCAAACCCATGAGCATTCTCTCCAGGTGATATTTTTTTTGGGAATTGTTCCCTAGTGCACTGGGCATTAGTTACAGGGCTCTGAGACTTCCTATCTGGCATGTTGTTTAATCCCTAGAAGGGAATTTGGGAAACCGAGGGACTATTGAGTAAATAAGGGACACGCTCCCTGGGGTGGGTTAGGCATGTGGGGAATGAGAGACTCTAGGCTAGCTGCAACAGTGGCCACCTTGCACTGAAAAATTATGTTGATTATCAGATGTTAGCCTGGCATTAGGAATCCTTTTTCCTTGGTGGATTTTAAGCCCCAACTTGGGGGTTGCATGTTGCTGAAAGTATATGAGCAACAAAGTCTATGGCTGGGAGGAACGTCTAAGTTTTGTGCGGAGTTGGTGAATTTTCATAAAAGATAAGCATCCTTTATGTGATTTTCTAATTTACTGTGTGCTTAATTATCTATGTCTGATATAGGTTTAATTCTTGTATGATGTTGCATATAAATAATTGTTGTTATTCTATATAATGCTGCTTGCACATGTAAGTGTGGTGTTGATATTCAATATTTGTAGTCATACATGCAGAGTATAACAATTGTTATTAGTTATTCCTGTTAATATAAGTTTATAAGAATGGCCATGAGTCTCTGAGGAGAAGTTAGAATGGCCATCGGTACAGGGAAATACTATGTGCACACAAGAGGCTGCATTCACTTGTGCGCACAAGGAAGTAGTTTGCACACACAAGGAGAACATAATTTGCGTGTGACACCATAATGGTTTCACGCGCAGTAGTGACCACATGTTCAAAGTGGATTACATGCACAATAATTTGTGTGGTTAGTATGCTTGTGCGCACAGTTGTATTGTGTTACTTCCATTGTTATATCTAGTGCCTGAAAAGGAAAATTTTGTGTGGCGCGGTCTAGCATGGGATCACACGCATTACCACACATGTTTCTGCATAGATCAAAGTTATAGTGTAGAATTTGTGCACTAGATTTTGGATTAGCGTTGCTCAGTAGTAAGTTGGGTAATTTTACAGATTGGTATCAGATCACGGTAACGTTACAAATTGATATCAAAGATTTTTTTAGTGCTAATAACGGGGTACATTACAAGTTGGTATCAGATATTTTTTTAGTGTTGGTAACATGGTAACATTATAAATTAGTATCAGAGCTCCGGTTTCAAACCTGAGCCTGCATGGGCCAAGCATTTGCTTAAGGAAAAATTCAGAATGGTAAGTGGCCGAATTTCAAATTACATCATGGCCATGGTGTGCATAAAATAAGAATGTGCAAGTGTGCACACAAAATTTTGACATTGCGGGGTACAACACTGGAAATGTGCAGAAAAATGAGGCGTGGGTGTGCACACTAAAAATTTGGGGTTGCGCGGAGCAAAAATTGTGGTGCATGCGTAATATTGATATGTGATGTATATACCAGTGCACGCATGGGATTTAGAAGGAAGAAGGAAAGAGTAAAAGTATATTTGGATGAATTCAAAATGACCATGATATACTACGCAAGACTCAGAATTACACAATGGATCAGTCTATGGGACATTTTTGGACAAAGGAATCCAATTATTCACCCAAAAATTTGGAATTGGGACATTAAAATCATCCAAGAAATCGGAAGAAAGGATTCTGACAAAATGGTGTAGAGTTTTCTTGAAGTTGTTGCATGAATTCATCTAACAAATTTTATTTCCTACACATGTTGGATTAACAATGATTAGAGAAGGACATAATCAACACAAAAAGTAAAAAATCACGGAAGATGCGTAGAGAACTTACAACCATGATGATGAATTCAGGGATTTTTATGTAGATTTGGGTGTTGATGGTACATAATCCAAGGAGGAGCACATAAACTTGGTAGACACCATAAAGGTATTGCAAAGAGATGTCTAAATATATAAAGTTTATAAAGAAAGGCTTATGAAATCCAAGGAGAAACAAGATGACTTCAATATTAAGTTGATGCAAATCTTGGACATAATAGATAAGAAAATGGATTAGGAGACAGATTCAAGCAAGTCTAGGAGTCACAGGTCTCATGGTGAAAGAAAATAAACAAGAAGTGTTGATAGGAAACATCACCACTCATAAAATCATTCATTTAGGAAAGCGTGTAGTATCTCAAGTCCGTCTCCTGTAAGAAAGAATAAGAGGAGGACCGGGGGGACGAGATATAGAGAGAAATGAATAAGATCAAGCATCCTACCTTTGACGGTGAGCTCAAAAAGGATGAATATGTAGAGACCTAGCTGTTGGGTATGAGGATGTACTTCCAACTCATAATTATTCTACACAGGAAGAAGGGAGAATTTCCATCTATTAGCTAAAAGGAAAAACATCAATGTGGTGCGATCAATTCGTGCAAGTGCAACACATTGATGAAAAGAAGGTTACTGGGAGGGAGTTCAAGAGGTATTTTCAAAATAAATACTTAACCAAGAGATACTATGAAAATAAAATGAAGGAGTTCTTTGAACTCAATCTTGAGAGTATGACAATAGATGAGTATGAAATAAGATTCTTAGAGCTGCTAAAATATGTCACATTCATCAAGGATGAGCAAGTTAAAATTCATAGGTATCTGAGTGGGATTCCATCATTTATTAGTGACAAGATACAATATGATGACTCCAATACATTGGAGGAAACCATAAGGTGCACTAAACGTCTTTATGATCAACAAAGGGGAAGACCAAATTTCCAAAAATCTTGGGAAGACAAGATGAAAAACAAGGTGAAACAAAGGAAGAAGGGGACTAAGCCACCATTTTTTAGAAATACTATGCAAGGAAAACCAACTCCCAAGGAGCCTAGAATGATGAAGATAGTGGGGAAAAAACAAAGGAAACAACCTATTCAATGTTGGGGTTGCGACAAAGATCATATGTACAGATATTTCCCTCAAAGAGGTGAAAAATCGAGGACTGTGTATAGTGTACAACAAATTGCGATAGTTGAATACATGGGTGGAAATGTACCTAAGATTTACACAGCCCTGGATAACAATCAAACTGAGTTTCAATCACACATGATTGAAGTGGAAGGTACGATTAATGACCAACCCATTTCTATTTTAATTGATTCAAAAGCTAGTCATAGTTATCTAGATCCTAAGATGGTGGAAAGATTACAATTTCCAAGAAGTAAGCTTGGAAAACCTTGGTTGGTGCAGTTAGCTACAGGAGCAAAAAGGAAAATTAATCAGATGGTTAAGGCATGTCCAATGGAAATGAATGGATTGTGCACAAAAGCTGATTTGAATATCATACCTTTGGGTTATTATGATTTCCTCATTGGTATGGATTGGTTGGACCAACATCATGTCATTCTAGAATATTACAATAAGGCATTTACTTGCTTGGATGAGGAAGGAAACTTAAGGATAGTTCAAGGAATTCCAAGAGTTGTAACTATCAGAGAAGTTTCAACCTTGTAATTGATAAAAATATACAGGAAAGGATGTCAATTATTTGCAGCGCACATGGAGGAGGCACCTATGGATAAAGTGAAAAATGTTGAAGACTGCGTAGCACTGAAATAATTTGAGGATTTCTTTAAAGAGATATTGGGGTTGCCACCAAAAATAGATATTGATTTCTCTATCAATCTGATTTCAGGAGAATTCCTATATCCAAGAATCCTTATAGGATGAGTATGCTAGAGTTGAAGGAATTACAAATGCAACTTGAAGATCTTTTGAAGAAGGGGTATATACACCCAAGTGTATCGCCTTGGGGTGCCCCAGTATTGTTCATGAAGATGAATGATGGTTTGTTGAGACTTTGCATAGATTTTAGGAAATTGAACAAAGTAACTGTAAAAACAAGTATCCCTTTCCAAGGATAGATGACCTCTTTTATTCGCTGAGGGGTGCGTAGATATTTTCAAAGATTGATCTCAGATATCGATGTCACCAAGTGAGAATTAAAGAAGAAGACATCAACAAGACTTCCTTCAAAACTAGGTACAAACATTATGAGTTCACAATGGTGCCATTCGGGTTGTCAAATGCACTAGTTGTCTTTATGTGTTTGATGCATGGAGTTTTCAAAAATTACTTAGATAAGTTTGTCATTGTATTCCTGTATGACATACTTGTTTACTCAAATTCTGAATAAGAGCATGAGCAACACTTGAGGATGGTGCTACAAGTATTGAGGGAGCATCAACTATATGCAAAGTTTAGCAAGTTTTGATTCTACCAACGACAGATTCATTATTTGGGTCATATCATTTCCAAGGAAGGAACAATTGTGGATCTAGAAAATATAAAGGCCATTGAGGAATGGAAAACACCAAGAAATGTCGTAGAGGTGAGGTCCTTCATGGGACTTGCAGGTTATTACAGAAGGTTTTTTGAAGACTTCTAAAAAATTGTGCACCCAATTACATCCTTGCAAAAGAAATATTCTTGCAAAGAAGGGCTTGGGTGTAATGTCCATAATACAAACCCAATTTGTAATTGTACATATAGGCAGTTGATTCGTTTGTACCAATTATAAATGTAAATGTACATATGGGTTGGTGAGTCGTTGGCACCAAGTTTTGGTTTTGCGTGCACCTGAGTAGTGCATGAGAATTGTTATCGAAGAAAGGGTGTGCACATTTCATAGTGTTGCATGCACCTGGGTAAATGCACGTGGTTACACATCAAAGGAAGAGTGTACACATTTCATAGTGTTGTGTGCACTTGTGTAAGTCCTGGGAGATTACCTTGAAGTGCACATCGAACCGAGTTATATATATATATATATATATATATATATATATATATATATATATATATATATATATATATATGAGNTATATATATATATATATATATATATATATATATATATATATATATATATATATATATATATATATGAGACCAGAGAACTTATGTGGTTATGGGGTTGGTGAGCCGAGATGCAAATAGGCCAGTGTGCCTATTCTTGTAAAATGTAATCAAACTCAAGTTATTAATAATATCACATTGTTGCACGTAGAAAAATCAGATGAAAAGAGACGGGCGGATAAACTCCACCCAAAAAGGGAAAAGTGGGGACTAAGCCAAGGGGGGCTTAAGTCCAAGGGGATATTTTATTAATATTTATGAAAAGTGTAATTATGGATAATTATTTATCCTAAGTTCCTGAGGGATGGGAACGAGTCACCATGTGGCTAAATCTAATTCTGAAGGTGACAAGTGTTCATTTTAAGACATGCAATATATATTTTCCGCCTTAGTGTATTTCAAGAAGGAAGAAAATCATTCATCTCATTCCTTCATCATTCAGATCGACACACCTCCAGGGAATGTAGAACTAACTGCCATTGTATAAACTTGTGCTTTGGAAAAAATGGTTTGTGATAAAAGAGGCGGGTTGTCAGGACCGTGAGCATTATCTCCATGTGAGATATTTGTTGTCAAAGCGACGGGTTGTTAGGCCCATGAAGATTCTCTCGATGTGAGAGATTTGATGACGAAGAGGCGGGTTGTCAAGCCCGTGAGCATTCTCTCTAGGTGAGATATTTTCTATCGAAGAGGTAGGTTGGTAGGTCTGTGAGAATTCTATCCAAGTGAGAGTTTTGCTGACAAAGAGGAGGGTTGTCAGGATTGTGAGCATTCTCTCTAGGTGAGATTTTTGCTAGGAATATTTCCTTCGTGCACTGGGCATTAGTTGCAGTTCTCTGAGACTTCCTGTCTGATCTGTTTCTGAATCCCTAGAAGGGAAGTGGGGTAGCTGAAGGACTGTTGAGAAGAGAAGGGGCACACTTCCTGGGGTAGGACAGGCATGTGGGGAATGAGATACTATAGGCTAGTTGCAGTAGTGGGCACCTTGGAATGAACATTTTTTTTATTATCAGACCTTAGCCTGGAATTAGGAATCTGTTTTCCATGGTTGCATTTAAGCCCCAGTTCGGGGGTGACATGTTGCTAAAATTTTATGAGAAAGAGAGTCTATGGATGGGTGGAATGTCTGAGGTCTGCATGTAGTTGGTGAATTTTCATAAAATATAAGTGTCCTTTATGTGTTTGTCTCATTTTCTATGTGCTTAATTATATATTTATGATATGGGTTTAATTATAGTATGATGTTTCATATAAGTAATTGTTGTTATTATGTATAATGTTGCTTGCACATGTAAGTGTGGTGTTGATATTCAATATTTGTAGTCGTACATGTGGAGTACAACAATTGCTATTAGCTATTCTTATTAAGTTAGCGTTATAATAATGGTCATGATTCTCTGAGGTGAGGTGAGAATGGCCATGTGCGCAGGGAAATACTCCATGTGTACAAGAGACTGGATTCACTTGTGTGCATAGGGAAGCATTCCACGCGCACAAGGAGAACAAAATTTGCGTATGATGCCAGAATGGTTGCATGCACAATAGAGATCACATGTTTAGAGTGGATTACATGCATAGTAATGTTGTGTGCTAAGTATACTTGTGTGTGTAGTTGTATTATGTTAAATTCATTGTTATAAGTTGTGTCAGCAGAGGAAATTTTGTGTGGTGTGACCTAGCTTGTGGTCGAGTGCATTACTTCAAGTATTTATGCGCAGACCAATGTTATAGAGTATAATCTGTGCACTAGATTTTAGAGTAGCATTGCTTAGTAGTAAGTTGGGTACATTACAGATTGGTATCAAAGCACGATACCCAACTAGAAGGATGGGTATGTTACAGATTGGTATTAGAGATTCCATTTCAACATTGAGCCTACGTGGGATGATCATGTACTTAAGGAAAAAAAATCAAACTTGTAAGTGGCCGGATTTTGAATTTCAATGCATCCATGGTGCACCTAAAATAAGAATGCACAAGTATGCGCACTAAATTTTTGACATTGTGGGGTGCAGTGCTGGAAATGAACAGAAAACAATAAGGCATGGGTGTGCGCATTAAAACATTGGGGCTACACGGAGTAAAACTTGTGGTGCATGTGTAATATTGATACACGATGTATATGTTAGATGTCAAAATCACACATCAGTACTTGTTGAGTAGTAGTGCATGCACGTGATTCAAAAGGAAGAAGGAAAAAGTAAAAGGGTATCTGGATGAATTCCAAATGACCATGATATACTGCGCAAGACTCATAATTGCGCAAGGGAGAAATTGAAGGGAAAGTTTTGGAAAAAGGAGTCCAATTATTCACCCATAAATTTTGGAATTGGGATGTTAAAATCATCCAAGAAATCAGAAGAAAGGATTATGACAAAATGGTGTAGAGTTTTCATGAAGTTGTCGCATGAATTCATCTAACGAATCTTATTGCCTGCACATTTTTCAAAATTAACAATGATTAGAGAAAGACAAAATCAACACATAAAATAAAAAATCATAGAATATGCACAAAGAACTTACAACCATGATGAAAAATTTGGGGATTTGTATGTCGGTTTGGGTGTTGATGGTACAAAATCCAAGGAGGAGCTCATAAACTTGGTAGAAACCATAAAGGGACTGCAAAAATATTCCCAAAGCTATAAATATTATAATGAGAGGATTATGAAAACCAAGGAGTATCAAGATGAATTCAATATCAAATTGATGCAAATATTGGACAAAATAGAAAATAAAATGGATAAGGAGATAGAGTCAAGTAGGTCAAGAAGTCGTAGGTCTCATGATGAGAGAAGAAACACTAGAAGTGTTGAAAGGAATCGTCACCACTCACCAAAGCATTCATTTAGGAAAGTGTGCAGTAGCTCAAGTCCATCTCCCATCAGAAAGAATAAGAGGATCTCCAAGGTGGTTGGGCTAAAGGGACAAATTAATAAGATAAAACATCCTAGAAATGAATAAGATAAAACCTCCTACCTTTGACGATGAGCACAAGAAGGATGAAGATGCAAAGACCTGGCCACTGGGTATGAGGAAGTACTTCAAGCTGCATAATTATTCTATGTATGGAGAAGGGAGAATTTCCATCTATCAGTTAAAAGGAAAAGTGTCTATGAGGTGGGATCAATTCATGCAAGTGAAACACATTGATGAAAATAAGGTTACTTGGAGGGAGTTCAAGAGATAATTTCAAAATAAATACTTAACCAAGAGATACTATGACAAGAAAATGAAGGAGTTCTTTGAACTCAAGCTTGGTAGTATGACAATAAATGAGTATGTGATCTGAACCCGAGGGTGATAAGTTTCCAATAATTGGTTGATTCTGTCACTCCTTCAAAAGGGTCAGCTATAGATCATTTAACTTGAGTGATTTGCAATTAAAGGTAAAGTTGAAGTCTTCAAAAGCTTGAATCCAAAGTGAATAAAACCTCCTTAGTTTTTCTTATGTGTTATATGCCATTCTTGCATTTAATATCCTATGTGCAGAAATTCATAGAAAAACAACATAAGAACATAAGACACATAATGGATATGACACTTCCCTTGATAACGAAGTTCACTCGATGTGGGATACCTCTTCGAGTATTGATTCCAAAGCTTGACCACTTTATTCTCCTCGCTTTAATGATGTCTCTCCTTTACAAGTTGTACGGCCAAAGTCCCTTTTCGGTGATGACAACAAGAGATCGGAATGTGATCATGAATGTATACAAGCTTCACAAGTTATCATTCTCATGAGGCATCCATGATGCTGACATGGACATCATTCCCACATACTCAATACATAAAAAGGGAAAGAATAAAATATGATCCCCATCATCATGGAGCCCTCAAGTGTCTTAGATCTGTTGCTCAGATCCAAGAACTAATATGCAACCCATACAAAGATCCTGAAACTACGAGATTTAGAAATGCTTCATTGGCCACTTATCATACAAGTGCCACAATTTCTCTGTCACTTGTAACTGATTGGTTTGATGTGGAAGAAGAGAAGAAAATAATAGATAGAAGGAATAAGCTGATCTTGTTGCAACCTCTCCATGCTCCTTCAGACCTGTAACACACATGCTATGCTGCAATATTTAATGAAAAAACAACATAATGAAAAGCATGCTTACATTGGATTCTTCATAACTTATCTTGCTGATCTGAAGCTCTGCTGCAAAAACAGACCTCGCCATTGGATTTGCATCGCTGAATTACCTAAAAATGATTGTCAAACTGTCTCCATCAGACATAGGAACTCTTAGGCCTCCTTTGGACCTCTGCCTTGATCCACGTGCAACTCTGTACTTAATGAATTGAATTTCACGTATATAAATTCGTGCCACTGTACGTCCTCATACGGACTGGGTGCGCTCCTCCCCCTTTTCCCCGTCACTGGTATAAGTCGGGTTTAAATAATAGTTTTGGGCCGGACTTTACCAAGTCCCACCCATGGTTCGTTGACAACTTGTAATTAAATTAAGTAATTGGTTGGGGAGGTCTCGGGATCAAGCCCGCGAGCCTCCCGTTTTGGCACACGTTTGAACTGTATAACCAAAACATTATATAAAAACAAATTTGACCAATATTAAACCTCCCCCAAACTTGGCATATCCGCCAAATATTGCGCCAAAACGATGGGACTGCTGCACGGATTTTCCTTGGTGGATTTCTTGCCGGTTTAGTGGGGCTAGCGCTAAATTTGGTGGATCCGGTGTTAATTATGGTGGATCACCAAATATAGTAGGACCTTCACCAGATATGGCGGGGTCCGCTATATTTAATTTTTTTTTGAAAATTCAGAAACATGCCCTCATTGGGCATTTTGGGGGTGCCATGTGGTGCCCTTTGATTGGGCCATGTGGCACCCATCTATTGGCCCTCGACTATCCAGTCACCTACCACTCATGCATGATGTCACGGTCCTGTTGGCCCAGTCGTACCCTGCCACTTGTCACACTGCCAATAGGCCACGTCAACATGCTAACGTCACTGCCACTGTACCTACCACATCACTTTCCACGTCCTGTACGGATTCCATGTGATGTGCCACGTCCTGTACAGATGCCACATGATCTGCCACATCCTATAAGGATGCCACGTGGCTGTACGTATTTCCACGTGGCACTTTCCCGTTGGTCCATGGATTGACCGGAAAAGTCCAAAATTGAATAACACGTGGCAACCTCTAGTGCTGCCACATCACCATGTTGATGTTAGCATGACACATGTTGCCTCCTATGCATGCCACGTATGTTGTATAGATGATGAAGTCATATATACATATGATGAGATTAGTAGTACGTATGTTGACTCATCCCCTGCTGACTAGGCTTGGTTGACCAAACTTTGACTGCGAATATATTTCAATCTGTAACTCCATTTGACGAGTCATTTTCACCATTGGTAAGATTGTGATGCGCTCTTCACGATCATGCCATTCTCACCGAGTTTTGGGAACTTTGATTTTTTCCCTTTCTCTGCCTACTAAGGCCATTCTAAGCCTCCTGGGACACTTCTGAAACTTCTGTGATGTTCCCTAGATCCATCCAGATCAGTATGAAAGACAATTCTTAGAGTTGCTAAAATATGTCACATTCATCAAGGATGAGCAAGTTAAAATTCAGAGGTACCTAAGTGGTTTGTCATCATTTATCAGTGACAAGATACAATATGATGACCCCCAAGGACATTGGAGGGAACCATAAGGCATGCTAAATGTCTCTATGATAAAAAAGGGGAAGAATGACTTTCCAAAAGGCTTGGGAAGACAAGATGAAAAGCAAGGTGGAACAGAGGAAGAAGGGGACTAAGACACCATTTTTTATAAATATTTCACAAGGACAACCTAGTCCCAAAGAGCCTATAATGATGGAGATAGTGGGGAAAAAATCAAGGAAACAACCTATTCAATGTTGGGGTTGTGCAAGAGATCATATGTACAGAGATTGCTCTCAAAGAGGTGAAAAAGTGAGGAATGTGCACAATGTACAATAAGCTGCGACAGTTGAAGACATGGGAAAAAATGTACCTAGGATTTAAGCAACCCTGAATAACAAGAAAGTTGAGTTTCAACCGCACATTGTTGAAGTGGAAGGTAAGATTAATGGCCAACCCATTGATATTTTAATTGATTCAGGAGCTACTCATAGTTATCTAGATCCTAATATGGTGGAAAGATTCCAATTGCCATGAAGCAAGATAATTGGAAAACCTTGGTTGGTCTAGCTAACTACATGGGAAAAAAGGAAAATTAATGAGATGGTTAAGGCATGTCCAATGGAAATGAATGGACTGCACACAAAATATGATTTGAATATCATACCTTTGTTCTCTTATGATTTCCTCATTGGTATGGATTGGTTGGACCAGCATCATGTTATTCTAAACTATTACAATAAGGAATTTACTTGCTTGGATGAGGAAGGAAACTTAAGAAAAAGTTCAAGGAATTCCAAGAGATGTAACTATATGAGAAGTTTCAGCCTTGCAATTGAAGAAAAGATACAAGAAAGGATGTCAAGTATTTGAAGTGCACATGGAGGAGGAACCTAAGGATAAAGTGCCAAATGTTGAAGGTTGCGCAAAACTGAAAGAATTTGAGGATGTATTTAAAGAGATATCGGGGTTTCCATCGAAAATAAATATTGATTTATCTATAAATATGTTGATGGGAGCAACTCCTATATCCAAGACTCCTTATAGGATGAGTATGACATAATTGAAGGAATTATAGATGCAACTTGAGGAGATTCTGAAGAAGGGGTATATACACCCAAGTGTGTCACCTTGGGGTGCCCCAGTATTGTTTGTGAAGAATAAGGATGGTATGTTGAGGCTTTGTATGGACTTCAGGGAGTTCAAAAAAGTAACAGTAAAGAACACCTATACTTTGCTAAAGATATATGACCTCTTTGATTAGTTGAGGGGCACACATATATTTTCAAATATTGATCTTAGATCTGGATATCACCAAGTGAGAATTAAAGAATAAGACATCGACAAGATTGCCTTCAGAATGAGGTATGGACATTACATGTTCATAGTGGTGCCATTTGGGTCATCAAATGCACTAGTTGTCTTCATGTGTTTGATGAATGGAGTTTTCAGAAATTACTTAGATAAGTTTGTCATTTTATTTTTGGATGACATACTTATTTACTCAAAGTATGAAGAAGAGAACGAGAAACCCTTGAGGATGGTGCTACAAGTATTGAGGGAGAATCAATTGTATGCAAAATTTAGCAAGTGCTCATTTTACCAGAGACGTATTCATTATTTGGGTCATATCATTTCCAAGGAAGGAATAGTTGTGGATCCAGAAAAGATAAAATCCAATGAGGAGTGGCCAACACCAAGATATGTCACAGAGGTGACGTCCTTCATGGGACTTGTAGGTTATTACATAAGTTTTATTGAAGTCTTCTAAAAAACTGTGCAGCCAATTACATCCTAGCAAAAGAAAGGTGTGCGATTTGAGTGGACTTCTGATTGTGTAAGAAGTTTTCAACACTTGAAGAGTTTAATGACAAGTGTGCCAATTTTGAGAATTGTTGATCCTAATGAAGACTTTGTTGTGTGCACAGGTGCATACAAGGAAGGGATCGATGGATTCCTTAGTCAGAATGGGCATGTGATATGCTATGAATTAAGAAACTTAAAAGAGCATGAAAGGATCTATGCTACTCATGACTTAGAATTGGCAGCCATAGTGCATGCCTTGAAGGTGTGGAAGCACTATCTCATGGGTAAAATATTTGAGCTGAGAACATACCATAATGGTCTGAAGTATCTGTTTGGACAACCAAGTTTAAATATGTGACAAAGTAGGTGGTTAGAATTCCCTTCTGAGTACGACTTTGACATAAATCATATCAGAGGAAAATAGAACAAGGTGGCTGGAAAACTCATCAGGAGGGTGAATGTGATGCATACTACAACCATTAGCATGTACAAATCATATTTGTGTGACAACATTTTAGAGGTTTCCAAATTAGATCATCACTATGTGGATATAAAGGAGAATTTACAACAAGGTATGTCGCAACAGAAATTTCATGGTTACGAGCCAAAAGAGGATGGAATCCTCATGTATAGGCGCAGAGTCTATGTGCCAAATGTTTAGAAGTTGAAAAATATGTTATTATCATATATGCATAAAATTCCTTATGCTGGCCATGCAAGCTACCAGAAGACAATTGCAGTGGTAAAAAGCAATACGATTGGCTAGGCATGAAAAAGGAGGTTGCTAATTTTATTGCCATATGCCTTGAATGTCAAAAGGTTAAGGCTGAGCACAGACATCCAACTGGTTTGCTACAACCTTTTCCCATTGTTGAGTGGAAGTGGGAAGTTGTAACCATGGATTTCATTACTAAGCTGGCCAAGACTACTAAGAAACATGAGTATATTATGGTAGTGGTGGACAAGCTTACTAAAGCTTCCCATATTATTCCAGTGAAGTCAACGCACAAGACAACCAACATTGCTAAAATACACATGTGAGAAATTGAAAATCTATATGGTGTACCTAAGACAATTGTGTCTGATAGAGATTCCAAGTTCACATCGAACTTTTGGAAAGGGCTATTCAAAATATTTGGGACAAATATGAACTTTAGCAAAACATATCACCCTGAGATAGATGGACAAACAGAGAGGGTAAATTGGGTGATTGAAGATATGCTTAGGATGTATGTGATGGATAAACCATAAAAATGAGAAGACTACATTCACTTGGTAGAGTTTGCGTACAACAATGGGTATCAATCATATTTAAGGATGAACCCATTTGAGGCACTTTATGGTAGAAAGTGAAACACACCAGTGGGTTGGGACAACCCAACAGACCGCATAATGGTTGGGCCAGATCTGCTCCAGGATATGGAGGATTAGATGGTAAAGATAAGGAATAGTTTAAAGGATTCCAAAGATAGGTAGAAAAGATGCACAGATAAAGGCAGAACCCACAAAGAGTTTAAAGTGGGTGACCATGTGTTCTTGAAAGTAAAATCTAGACGTAGTTCCCTGAAGTTGGGAAATTTCTCTATGTTTGTAGAAAGCTACTATTGGACATTTGAAATCCTAGAGAGGATTGGTCATGTCACATATATGCTTGCATTGCCTTCATCCTTGTGTATTCATAATATTTTCCATGTATCATTGCTTAAAAAGTACATACCTGATGCTAATCATATTATTGATCAGAATGTGATTCAGGTGGAGTCAGAAGGCGATTTTTGAGTGCGATCGGTTTGCATATTGGATCAAAAAATAAAATAGCTCCATGATCATGTCATGGAGATAGTAAAGGTCGAATGGACTTGGTACGGTCCCGAGGATGAAAGTTGGGTGCATGAGGATGCTATGCGGGAAGAGTATCCACATATTTTTGAATAATTTTGAAATTTTGTATGTACATGTGTATATAATGCACCGAGGACAATGCATAAATAAGGGGGAGGGGAATGCAATTTCCCTAATTCGAACCCCATTTGTAATTGTACATATAGGATGGTGAGCCATTGGTACCAATGGTGAATGTAAATGTACATATAGGCTAGTGAGTCGTTTGCACCAAGTTTTGGTTTTGCATGCACCTAATAGTGCACGAGGATTGTTATCAAAGAAAGGGTGCACACGTTTCATAGTGTTGCATGTACCTGGGTAAGTGCGCATAGTTGAAAATCAAAGGAAGGGTGCACACATTTCACAATGTTGCACACACTTGAGTAAGTGCATAGGGATTATCTTGAAGTGCGCTTCAAACCGAGTTATGTTGTGTGTGAGGTCAAAGAGCATGTGTGGTTATGGGGATGGTGAGCTGGGATGAAAATAGGTTAGTTCACCTATCCTTGTCAAATATAATCACACTCAAGTTATTAATAATATCACATCGCCGCTCGTAGACAAATCATACGAAAAAAGACGGGGGGTTAAACTCCATTGAAAAAGGGAAAAGTGGGAGCTAAGCCAAGGGGGGATTAATTCTAAGGGAATATTTTATTAATATTTCTGAAAAGTGTAATTATGGATAATCATTTATCTTAAGTTCCTGAGGGATGGAAACAAATCGCCATGTGGATAAAACTAATTCTAAAGGTGACAAGTGTCCAGTTTAAGGCATGCAATATATATTGTTGGCCTTAGTATATTTTAGGAAGGAAGAAAATCATTCATCTCATTTAGACCTACACACCTCCAGGGAATCTAGAAATCACTGCCATTGTATAACCCTGTTCTTTGGAAAAATTGGTTTGTGGTTGAAGAGGTGGGTTTTCAGGCCCGTGAGCATTCTCTCCAGGTGAGATATTTATCGTCGAAGAGGTAGGTTTTCAAGCCCGTGAGAATTATCTCGAGGTGAGAGATTCACTGACGAAGAGGCGTGTGGTCATTCTCATGACTATTCTCTCCAGGTGAGAGATTTGTTGTCAAATAGGCAGGTTATTAGGCTCGTGAGAATTCTCTCCAGGTGAGAGATTTGCTGATAAAGAGGCGGGTTGTCATTTCCGTGAGAATTCTCTCCAGGTGAGAGATTTGCTGATAAAGAGGCTGGTTGTCATTTCCGTGAGCATTCTCTCCAAGTGAGAGTTTTGTTGGGTATTGTTCCTTGGTGCACTGGGCATTAGTTGAAGTGCTATGAGACTTCATGTCCAGCTTGTTGTTGAATCCATGGAAGGGAAGTGGGGCAACTGAAGGATTTTGAACAGAGAAGGGGAACACTTCCTGGGGTGGGACAGACATGTGGGGAATGAGAGACTATAGGATATGTGTAGTAGTGGGCACCTTCGACTAAACAATTTTGTTGATTATTAGACCTTAGCCTAGCATTAGGAATTTTTTTTTCTCAGTGGAGTTTAAGCCCCAAATTAGGGGTGACATGTTGTTGAAAGTATATGAGCAACATAGTCCATGGTTGGAAGGAACATATGAGTTATGGACGCAGTTGGTGACTTTTCATAAAAGATAAGTGTCCTTTATGTGCTTGTCTCATTTACTGTGTGCTTAATTATCTATGTTTGACATAGTTTTAATTCTTGTATGATGTTGCTTGCACATGTAAGTGTGGTGTTGATATTCAATATTTATTGTTGTACATGCAGAGTGTGACAATTGTTATTAGTTATTCCTATTAAGTTAAAATTATAATAATGGTAATGACTCTCCGAGGCGAGGTTAGAATGGCTGTGTGTGGAGGAAAATACTCCGTGAGCACAAGAGGCTAGATTTGCTTGTGCACTTAAGGAAGCAATTTGCACACACAAGGAGAATTTGTTTTTTGAATGATGCCATAATGGTTGCATGCACCATAGAGATCACATGTTTAGAGTGGCTTACACACACAATAATTTTGTGTGCTCAGTATTCTTGTGCATACAGTTTTATTGTGTTACTTCCGTTGTTATAAGTTGTTTCAGAAGAGGAAATTTTGTGTGGTGCGACCTAGCTTGGGGTCGAGCATGTTACTTCAAGAATCTATGCACTAGGTTTTGGATTAGCGTTGCTTAGTAGTAAGATGGGTACGTTACATTTAATTATTAGATCGTGGTACCCAACTATAAGGCTGGGTACGTTACAAATTGGTAACATAGTGTGATACCCAACAAGAAGGATGTGTACGTTACACTGGGGGAGTCCTTAGTTAAAATGGGCATGTGATATGCTATGAATCATGAAAGTTAAAAGAGCATGAAAGAATCTATGCTACTCATGAATTAGAATTGGCATCCATAGTGCCTGCCTTGAATATGTGGAGGAACTACCTCATTGGAAGAAGATTCATGTTGAGGATAGAGCACAATTGTCTGAAATTTTTCTTTGGACAACCAAGTTTAAATTCCAATCAAAACAGGTGGTTAGAATTCCTGAGTGAATATGACTTTGACATAAAGCATATCATAGAAAAAGAGAATAAGATGGTTGGCATATTCAATAGGAGGGTGCATGAAATGCATGCTACAACCATTAGCATGTACAAATCATATTTGTGTGACATAATTTTAGAAGTTGCCAAATCAGATCAACGCTATGTGGACATAAAGGAAAATTTACAGCAAGGTAAATGCAATAGAAATTCAAAGATTATGAGCTAAAAGAGGATGGAATATTCATGTATAGGTGCAGAGCTTATGTGCCAAATGATCGGGAATTGAAAAATATGTTATTTTCAGAGATGCATAAAGTTTCTTATGTTGGACACCCAAGCTACCAGACGACAATTGCAGCGGTCAAAAAATTATATTATTGGCTAGGCATGAAAAAGGAGGTTGTTGATTTTATTTCCATATGCCTTGAATGTCAAAAGGTCAAGGCTGAGCATAGACATCCAGTTGGTTTTTTTGCAACCTTTTCCCATTCCTGAGTGGAAGTGGAAAGTTGTAATCATGGATTTCATTACTAAGTTGCCTATGACTGCTAAGCAACATGATTCTATTATGGTAGTGGTGGACAAGCTTACTAAATATTTCCATTTTATTCCAGTGAAGTTAGTGCACAAGGAAACCAACTTTGTTGAAATATACATGAGAGACATTGCTAAGATGCATGGTGTACCTAAGACAATTGTGTCTAACAGAGACCCCAATTTCACATCTAACTTTTGGAAAGGGATATTCAAAGTATTTGGGACAAATATGAACTCTAGCATAGAATATCATCCCAATACAAATGGACAAAGAGAGAGAGAGAGAGTAAATTCAGTGATTGAAAATATTATTAGGATGTATGTGATGGATAAACCATCAAAATGGGAAGACTACCTTCACTTGGTAGAGTTTTCTTACAACAATGGGTATCAAGCATCTTTAAATATGAGCCCATTTGAGGCACTTTACGAGAGAAAGTGCAACACACGAGTGAGTTGGGACAACCCACAGACCGCGCAATGTTTGGGCAAGATCTACTCTGAGAAATGGAGGAGAAAATGGTAAATATAAGGCCAAATATAAAGTCTTCCCAAGACATGAATAAAAGTTGCACAGATAAAGGCATAACCCATATAGAGTTTAAAGTGGGTGACCATGTGTTCTTGAAACTAAAATCCAGTTGTAGTTCCCTAAATTTGGGAAAATGTTCTAAGTTGGAAGCACGTTATTGTGGGCCATTTGAAATCCTAGAGAGGATTGGTCCTATCGCATATATGATTGCATTCCTGCATCCTTGTGTATTCATAATTTTTTCCTTGTATCATTTACTAAAAAGTATGTACCTGATAGTAATCATATTATTGATTGGAATGTGATTAAGGTGGATCCAGAAGGATATTTTTTAGTGCGACCCATTTCCATATTGGATCAAAAAATCAAACAACTCTAAAATTGAGTCATGGAGCTAGTAAAGTTATAATGGACCTGGTATGGTCCTGAGGATGCAACTTGGGAGCACGAGGATGCTATGTGGGAAGAGTATCCACATCTTTTTGAAGACTTTTGAAATTTTGTATGTACATGTGGATATAATGCACTAAGGACAGTGCATAAATAAGGGGGAGAGGAATGTAATGTCCCTAATCTGAACCCCATTTGTAATTGTACATATAGGTTGGTGAGTCGTTGGCACCAAGTTTTGGTTTTGTGTGCACTTGAGTAGTGAACAAAGATTGTTATCAAAGAAAGGGTGCACACTTTTCACAGTGTTGCGCGCACTTGAGTAAGTGCGCGGGGATTACCTTCAAGTGAGCATCGAACATATATATATATGAGGCCGTAGAGGCTGTGTGGTTAGGGGGATGGTGATCCGGGATGGAAATAGGCCAGCGCTCCTATCCTTGTAAAATGTAATCACACTCAAGTTATTAATAATATCACATCGTTGCATGCAGATAGATCAGACGAAAAGAGACAAGGGGATAAACTCCACCAAAAAAGGGAAAAATGGGGGATAAGCCAAGGGGGGCTTAAGTCTAAGGGAATATTTATTAATATTTCCGAAAAGTGTAATTTATGGACATTTATTTATCCTTAGTTCCCGAGGGATGGGAACGAGTCACCGTGTGGCTAAAGCTAATTTTGAAGGTGACAAGTGTCCATTTTAAGGCATGAAATGTATATTGCTAGACTTAGTGTATTTAGGGGAAGGAGGAATTATTCATCTCATTCCTTGATCATTCAGACCAACACTCCTTCGGGAGAAATCTAGAACTAATTGCCATTGTATAACCCTGTGCTTGGGAAAAAACCATTTTTGTTCGAAGAGGCAGGTTGTCAGGTCCGTGAGCATTCTCTCTAGGTGAGAGTTTTTCTTACAATTGTTCCCTAGTGTGCCGTGAATTAGTTACAGGGTACTGAGACTTCATATCTAGCTTGTTTTTGAAGTCCTGGAAGGGAAGTGGGGCAGTCGAGGGATTGTTGAGAAGAAAAGGGGAACACTTCCTAGGGTGGGACAAACATGTGGGGAATGAGAGACTATAGGCTAGTTGCAACAATGCGCACCTTGAATTGAACAATTCTATTGATTATCAGACCTTAGCCTAGCATTAGGAATCCTTTTTCCCTGGTGGAGTTTAAGCCCCAGCTCAAGGATGACATGTTGCTGAAAATATACGAGAAACATAGTCTATGTCCGGGACAAGTGTCCTTTATGTGCTTGTCTCATTTACTATGTGCTTAATTATCTATGTCTAATATGGGTTTAATTCTTGTATGATGTTGCATATAAGTAATTGTTGTTATTCTGTATAATGTTGCTTGCATATGTAAGTGTGGTGTTGATATTCAGTATTTGTAGTCATACATGTGGAGTATGATAGTTGTTATTAGTTATTCCTATTAATTTAAAATTATAATGATGGTCACAAGTCTCTGAGGCGAGGTTAGAATGGTCGTGTGTGTAGGGAAATAATATGTTCGCACAAGAGGCTGGATTTGCTTGTGCACACAGGAAAGCAGTCCGCGTGCACAAGGGGAACATAATTTGCGTGTGACACCATAATGGTTGCACATAAAATAGTGATCACATGTTCAAAGTGGATTACTCTCACAATAATGTTGTGTGCTCAGTTTTCTTGTGCACATAGTTATATTGTGTTAATTTTGTTGTTATATCTAGTGCCTGAAGAGGAAAATTTTGTGTGGTGCAGTCCAGCATGGGATCGTGCATGTTATCTCACATGTTTTTGCACATATTAAAGTTATAGTGTAGAATCTGCGCACTAGATTTTGGAGTAGCGTTGCTCAATAGTAAGCTGGGTAGCATTAGAGATTGGTATCAGAGTGCAGTAATGTTACAAATTGGTATAAGATATTTTGTTAGTGTTGGTAACAGGGTACATTACAAGTTGGTATCAAAGATTTTGTTAGTGTTGGTAACGCGATAACGTTACAAGAAAGGTTAATCTATGCATTAACAAAGGATGCAATGCAAATTTATTTTTTATTTACGAAGAAAGTGAAGTGACACCCCTCAATCCATCCAACCACCCCTCAATCCATCCAACCACTCCTCAATCCATCCAGCTGTGTCATCTCTATATTAAACACAAGATCATATCCCACACCAACTTACAAAATCAACTATCCCATCCGACCGATGAAACCAAACTCTCGTATGTAGGATTTTATTTCCCAGCATATGAAACTCCTCATTACATGTGGGATGGTCTCTCCATATTATTCCATGATGAAGAAATCAATCAAGCGAGTCAATCAAATAGTACAATCTATTACGAATCAACAGAGGATGGCGTTGAACTCCACATGACAGCTGGAGATTGGAAAATTCAAAGTATCGACGATGGAGAAACCCAGATGCACAAAGATTAAAATTTCATACATCATCATTTCCATTCAGTATCTGCATTATCAGGTCCAAGGTGAAGCGAAAATGTGGCATAGCGAGAGATCTGAGTGTGATTGTACCACCTGCAAACTAGAGGTGACACAAACAAAAGTGGAGCATGGGAAACAAGAAATTGAAGCTCTCATAGAAACCCAAGCACACCTCAAACAACTTATGTAGGCTAACAAGGAGAGACATGACCAAGAATTGACAATTATTCTAAGGAGACTCAATAGGAAAACCAAACAAATCCAAAGATTGGAAAGGGAGAGGCAGGGATGACAAAACACCACTCAAACTCAATAGGATACCATTCCATCAACTGGTTCTAAGGCACCTTGTGAAGTGGAGAAGTCATATCATTAGCAACCCATAGAATATTATCCAAGTGGATACATAACTCAAATTAAATTAGCCATGTTTTTTAACTACTTCTATAATTGGAATTAATAAGATTAGAAACACTCTATTGATCATGATTTTAAGAGTAATGTTCAATACTATGAGAAATTGATCTCCCCCTCTTTTGGAAAATATGCCTAATATATCTTTGATGTACTCTATGGATGGTTTTAGCTCTGCTACAACCTTCTTTTAATACAAATATATTACTCGATTTTGTTAAAAAAAATAAAAAAAAAATAAAAAAATAAAAAATTGCATTTTATTTTAAATATACAAAGTATGGATTGTTGAATCAATTCAAGTTCCTTTGGAATACTAATCACCACATATTATATACAAATAAAATAAGATACAATTTTTATATGGTTGGTTGGATCCCTAATTAACATTTTTAATACTTTCTCTATAGCTAATCATCCAGCAAGAGATGACTCTCAGTCTCTCTCATAACAAAAAATACTAATCCATATAAACACCTCCTTCACAATAAAAAGAAACTACTTATCAATCTAACTACCGAAGGAAAATTGTAGCATTGCTAAGAATTTTCAACTCTACCAACATTGCATGCACCTCCTCTTCTAGCTATAACCTCTACATGTGTTTGTAAAAGGTTAACCATCTCTTTAACTAGTTGAAGAAAAGATTTGTTGTCTAGTCACAACCACAAAAGTCACCTAAGAAAAACCTTTGTGCACTCATAATGGTTCTTGATACTTAGAGATAGACCTTAGTCATATTTCCAAATGCAAATTACCCATTTCTTTCTTTCACCTCTGCATTCTTCACTATTCATCAACCATAAATCGAACAACTTCAATAGATTTCAAACAACCTCAACAAGTTTTTCTTGATTTAACTCCAACATTTCAAACTTTCTTCTTAAATAACTTCAACATTTCAAACATTTCTTCTTAAACAACTTCAATATTTCAAACATTTCTTCTTCTTTAATAGAGTTGCACTTTTGTAATATTTTTATCTAATTGGCCTCATAACATATTATTTTATCTTGACTCCTTATATAGATGCCTTCCTTCTCTCCCTCTAAATTTTCTTTGAAACCACGTTAAATATTGGGAAAATCACTACTACAACAAACAAAAACAAGGAGAGAAAGAGTGACGAATAAAATATATGCACGAAAAAATTACAACTATGCATTTTTTTACTCACAAGACATACGTATATATAAATCAAAGGGATTGGTGAAATAATTCAACCTCCCAAATAATACCATCCATCACATCTTATTTACAAATAAGAATAAAAATCCAATTTCAATGTAGTAACCAACCTAATCCATCATATCTTATTTACAAATAAGAACAAAAATCCAATTTCAATGTAGCAACTAACCTAATGAGAACTCTTTAGAGTTCTCTATTTTTTTAAGAGAAAGAAATTTAGTGGTTATTTTTACTCTTTGTTTAAAAAAGTTGTGCCACCAATGAAACACTTTTTTTTTAAAGGTTAAATTTCAACCTTTTACAATCATGACCAGGCTTAATGTTGACAACACAAATTTTAAAATCAACCCTTGACCAGTAGCACCCTTTTTTCGGGAGTAAAATTACAACTTGTTTGAAACTATGGTCTTAACAACTAGTATTGTTGCGACCAAAATTTTAAAATAAACCTTTGAATAAAAAACATGGTGTTATCGGTAGCACCATTTTGTTTTTTGCGGGGTTAACATTACAACTTGGTTGAAATTATGGCTTTAACAACCAATGTTGTTATAACCAAAATCTTAAAATCAACCATCAAATAAAAAACAGGTGCTAGTTGTATCATTGTTTTTATCTAGGTTTAAAATTGTAATATTTTTGAAATAATAACTTGAAAATAAAACTATTGTAAACAAAATCACTACACCCTCACCCTCACCCTACCCTTAAAAAGATTTAAAAACATTTTTTTACTTAAAAAAAATGAATTTAAAGAAAAAAAACTATAAAAATATTAATTTAAAAAACATTAAAAACATACTTATAAAAAAAATTAAAAAAAAATTTAAAAAAACAATCTTAAAAAATATTAAATAAACATTAAATAATAAACTTTAAAAAAATGTATATAAAAGTGGTTATACTAGAGGGCCGTGGAGATGGAATTCTCAAAATCAGCCCACCACACTCCCTCATCCCTCCAACTCGAGGTGGTAAAAGGGGCAGGAAAAGGGAGGTGGGAGGGTGGTGGGATGATTCTAATAATCACTTCCTATTCCCATTCAAAAGTCTCCCCTAAAACCTTAAACCTCCCAAACCAATAAACAATCTCCTTATGTCTATGTGACTATTAGATATTTATATACACTAACTCCTAGGGATGGACCCACATTCCACTAGGAGGCCAAGATTGAATGTAAATATAAAAGGACTACTTCAGAATGTTGTGTTCCTTGATATTGATAGCTCAAGTAACTTAATGAAATTGCAAAGTGATAAAAAATGAAAATTTGAAAAAAGAAAATTATTATAAAACAAGAAATATTACTATGAGTATTCATACAGGTCTAGTGAGACTAGTCCTGACAAGTACAAATCCTAGGATTCTCAATGATGAAACAAGATGGACTCTTGTCTGACATAGAGAATGGCATAGATCCTAGGTTCAATTACCAAATTTCATAATGGGTGAACCATCCTAAGATGTTGGCCTTACTTAGCTTCAAATATTAAAACAAACTACAAAATTACAAGGGGATGCAATAACACTCATATTCAAGATCTTGCTCAAAATAATCAACTCACAATGATCAAATGATTCCTTGGGTCCTTATTTATAATTACGTGATTCCTTGGGTCCTTATTTATAATTACAGTGAGATTTTGAGAATATTCCAAGTGATAATCTAATCACTATATCCACTAGTCACTAAACTGACTTTTATTATAGCTAATTGATAATATTCATAACTTTAGTGGGGTTATTATATCATACTTATGGCTGGGTTGTTTACTTCTTTAAAAAATCAAAAGACAATAATACTTTAAAATAAAATATGATCAAACATGTGGTTCTTATCATGTTCTTTTAAATGGATAACATCGACCACTTCTAATATGTAAAAGATATTTACAAATTTGATTATGACCATTAGGATGAGTTGAATTTTTTATGGATTCGCATGTCCCAATAAAAAAAAGTCCCTAATTTATGCAGCAAAATTCATGAGGATTTGATGTGTTTAAAGGTGAATGTGCACAAGTGTGCGCACTAAAAATGTATGATGCGTAGTGAAAAACTTGTGATAGGTAAAATTCGGCACTGCGCGGCAAGATATTGGCATGTTGGTGCACGCGCTAAATTTTGGTGCCGTGCGGAAAAATGTTAGAGTGTGGGTGTGTGCGCTAAATTTTGGTACCGCGCAGAAAAATAGTGGTTTTCTGGTGCACACGCTAAATTTTGGCGCCGCATGGAAAAATGTTGCTGTGCAGGTGTGCGTGCTAAATTTGGCATTGCGTAGTGTGCATACACATAAGAAGTGTGTGCGGTGTGGACATTCATAATAATGGTGTGCGTGGTGCGCACAGTATTGGCATAGTGCAGTGGAGTTGGTAGCTGCGCGCGTAATGTGAGTATATGTTGTCGCACGACAATTTAGTGAATTGTGTGCCCAAAGTATTGCTGCTCGGTGGGGTGTACTAAAATCTGGCATGGTGAAGCATGCAGAGAAAAATGTGAGTGGAATAACAACGTGCGGTACAAAATAAATAAATAAACTGTGCACGGTACAAAAAATGCGCGCGGTAGATATTGGTGTGCGACATGAAAGTAATGCGCGCAAGTGAGTGGTGCGACAGAGAAATAAATCCTCTGTAACATTTCGCTTCAACTCGTCTTTCGCGATCCATCCAGGCTCAATGTCGAAAACTAAAGCTCTAATACCAATTTATAATGTCCCCGACCATCCATGCCGGGCCATGCTACACCGGAGAACACTTTTGTTCTCTCTACGGAACATAATGTAACAAACCCATCATCATACTGAGCTATTCCACATAAAATTTTCTAACTGCATGCAATTAAATTATATACAGACAGATCTCTTGTGGAAGCATTTATGTATAAAACGTAAACATACAACTACTTTACGTAAATGCACGAATTCATACTGAAATAACAATAAACACAAACATGCAGCATATACGGGAAATACCCATAAACATAGAGACAGTTATAATCATGCATAGGAGAAACCCATAAGTAAATAACAATGCAACATGTAAATTTAGCACACAGTTGACACTTATCTTTGTAAGAATATCACCAACTGTGTGCAGACCGTCCACGAACCTCCTAGCCTTAGACCACACTGTTCATCACTCTCAACAGTGAGTCACCCCTGAGATGGGACTAAACTCCACCCAAGTAAAGGAATTCCTAACCAAGCTAAAGGCTCATAGACAACAGGAAAGACTCTGTCTCAGGTGCTCACTTAACTAACAACCTACAGTCCCTCATTCCCCACATGCCTGTCCCACCTAGGAAGTGTGCCCCTTCTCTGCTCAACAGTCCTTCGACTGCCCCACTTCCTTTTCAGGCTTCAACAACAGGCCGGACAGGAAGTCTTAGAGCATTGTAGTTGTAGTTCAACACTTTCAGGAATCAATCCCCAACAATTCTCTCACCTGGAGAATTGCTCATGGGCCTGACAACCTGCCTCTTCAATATCCCATGGGCCTGACAACCCGCTTCTTCAGTCCATATCCCAAGCTAACCAGATACACCGACACAAAAATTGCTATGAATATGGGTTCAGGTACAATCATGAAAATACGAAAGATAACTCAATGGTGTGTGTATACTCATGGGTGATTGACTGGATAGTAGGAATGATGGATGAATGAAGGATAAGATCCTCTAGAAATGAACTAAGTCCCAACAATATGTATGCATGTCCCCAACTTGACACTTGTCATGTTGGGAGCTACTTTGGCCCACTTGTAACCAACTTTTAGAACTTAGAAGAAATAATTACCCATACTTTATGATTTAAAGAAATATTAATATAATATTCTTTTTTGGCTTAAGCTCCCTAGCTTAGCCCCTTTCCTTAACTTAGCCCCTCCCTTTCCCTAACTAGTGGAGTTTAGTCCCCCATCTCTTTTATCGTGGTCGGTCTGTGTGCAATGATGCATTTTATATTAATTATGAGACTTGTACAAAAACAGACGCATTGGCCTTTAACATCTAGGCTCTCCGGCCTAATCAAAACATAAGCATCCTAGCTTATAATAACTGGCTCACCAGCCTATAAAACATAGCATATACACAAAGGCTCGCTAGCCTCACAATCCCGTGCACTTAATATGCTGCGCGTGGTATCCTGGAATGTGCATACTTCATCATTGCATTGCACAGTACATGCACGCACTATGCCATGAAATGTTTATACAAAATGATATCAAAACAACTCACCTGCTTAAGTACATTTTCATTTACATTACAATTGGGCGCGGCCTAAGGATATTACAATGCACTGAAGTTCATTATGAAATATGTAAGAATATGTCAGCTAGGATTCATCCATTCTATCTATTTCATCTTCAACCATATAGGCCATATCATTGTTGCTTGGTGGTCAAATTGTATTATAAAGTTGTGTGGTAGGATAAATATTCTAAATTCCTTCAATGCTTTTACAACATCGTATATCTCAAGCTTAGTGCTATGATACTGATCTATTATATATAGCTAGATTCTAGATGTGTATTTGCAAAGTCTCCTCCTATCTTCTTGTAGTGTATCTCCCCATATAATAGTAAACACATTAAGGGCCATTTCCTATCTGGATTTAGATTTTGAGTCTAAGAGTGTCTTTGGCATTTTATTTAATCTCTATGATATCAATTATATGTTTCTCTTTCTAATTCCATTGGTTCTTCTATTGAAGATTTTGCAAATGTGCTCTTTCTATAGATATATCTTTTAGGAATGTGAGTATATAGTTGACACAACCTATAGAGGATTGGAGTTTCTTTGGAATGTTTATTTCATTTAGATAATTTTATATGGTCTCATATATATGTGGAGACAACTTGACTTTATAGTCTTTGACATGAATTATAAGAATTCAACCTCATGCTTAAATAGTTCAATTTTAACTTTTGATAATACTATCTTATTTTCCTTAAGTAGTTCTACAAATTTATTTCCATGGATAATATGCTTCTCAAGTGTACTTGAGTAAACAAGTATATCATCTATATAAATAAGAATTCTCTATGTGTTCTTGTTTTATCGACATAGCTCTTCTGGAGATCTTGTGAAACTTTCAAATTCCGACTGATCTTTACCATTCGTTCTTCCATTTCCTTTAATAATTCTGGCCCAATCATGGCTCTGTCTGTTGGATTATCCCAACTTACTAGTGTGTTGCATTTTCTTCCATACGATGATTCAAATAGGATCACCTTCAATGATTCATGATACCCATTATTGTAAGCAAGATCAACTAAATGGATATGGTCCTCCCACCTATAAGGCTTGTCCATTACATACATTCTCAACATATCTTCACTTATATGATTAATTATTTTTGTCTTCCCATATGACTCTAGGTGATATGTTTTACTGAAATCAAATTGGTCTGAAATCCTTTAAACAACCCCTTCCAAAAATTGGAAGTGAACTTGGGATCTTGGTCTAACACTATTGCCTTAGGAACACCATGTAGCCTATAAATTTCTCTCTTATAAATTTCTGCAATATTGGTTGCCTTATGAGTTACTTTTATAGGAATGAAATGTGTAGCCTTTGTAAGATTGTCGACCACTACCATGATGGAATCATGTTTCCTTGATGTCCTAGGTAATTTGGTAATAAAATCTATAGTAACAACTTCCCATTTCCATTCAAGAATAGACAATGGCTGCAACAATCTCGCTAGATGTCTGTGCTCATCCTTTACCTTCTGACATTCCATGCATTTGGTCAAATAATCAATGACATCTTTCTTCATACTAGGGCAAAAATATTGGCGTCTTACAACTGTGATAATTTTTTGGTATTCTGGATGTCCATCACATGGCACATTGTGCATCTCCTTTAAAACTAATTTTCTCAATTCTTGGGAATTGGGAACATAAACTACTTTCCAGAATAAGAGGATTCCATTCTCTTCTAATTTGTAATCCTTATATTTATGTTGTACATTATTCTGTTGTAAGCTTTCTCTAACTTGCACATAATGTTGATTTGTTTTTAAGGACTCTAGAATTCTACCTTTTAAATATGTCTTCTACATACTAATGGTTATAGCATTCATTTTATGCACTCTTCTGATGAGTGCATCAACCACCTTGTTTTCTTTTCCTTTTATATGGTTGATGTCAAATTTACATTCACTAAGAAATTCTATCCTTCTAGTTTGTCTAGCATTTAGTGTTGGTTGTTCAAACAAGTATTTCAGACCACTATGGTCTGTCCTTAATTCAAATTTTCTACCCATGAGGTAATTCCTTCACATCCTTAAGGCATGTACTATGGATGCCAACTCTAATTCATGTGTGGCATATTTTTTTTTTTGTTCGTTCAATTTTATGGACTCGTAACAAATTACATGTCCATTTTTCATAAGGACTCCACTGAGCCCTTCCTTGCATGCATCCGTGCACACAAAAAAATCCTCATCTAGATCCACAACCTTTAAAATATGTGCACTTGTTAGCAAATCATTTAAGCACTGGAAAGTTTCTTCACACTTGGGACTCCACTCAAACTTTACTCCTTTCTTTTGAAAATATGTTATTGGGTGTGCAATATTGGAGAATCTCACAATGAATCTACTGTAATAACCATCTAAACCCATAAATGATATAACCTCTGAAATGTTTTTTGGCACTAGCCAAGTTTTGATTGCTTCATTTTCTTCCGGATCCACTTCTGTGCCATCTTCTAAAACAATGTGACCCAAATAATGGATCTACTTTTGATAAAAAGTGCATTTACTCAGTTTGGCATACAATTGGTTATCTCTCAACACTTGTAGCACCATCCTCAAATGTTTTTCATGCTCCTCTTCTTCCTTGGAATATATGAGAATATCATCCAGGAATACACATAAATGTAGCTGACACATTTGTTAATAAAAAAGGCACCACCACAAATTCATAGTGTCCATACCTTATCTGAAAGGTTGTTTTTCTAGTATCCTCTTCTTTGATTCTCACTTGATGATAACCTGACCTCAAGTCGATCTTGGAGAATATCCTTGCTCCTTTCAGCTGACAAAACAAGATCATCAATCCTTGGTGAAGGATATTTGTTCTTGACTATAACCTTGTTCAACTGTCTGAAGTCGATACATAACCTCAATGTTCCATCTTTTTTCTTGACAAACATAATTGAGGCACCCCAAGGGGAAACACAAAGGCATATGTACCCTTTATTTAACAAATATTCTAGCTATATTTGCAACTCATTTAGCTCTAGTTTACTCATTCTGTAGGGAGTTTTGGACACTGGGGCAACTCCAGGTATTAAGTCAATAGATAAGTCTATATCCCTCTTTGGTGGTAATCCTGGCAGCTCCTCAAATACATATTCAAACTTGTTCAAGAATGGATAATCTTCAAGACTTGGTTCTTTATCCTTCATTGGCTCTTCCATATGGGATGCATATATCTGACACCCTTTTCTAAAACTTATTTTCAGCTACAATGTTGAAATATATCAAAAAAATATATGCCTTGGAATACCATGCACTTTCCTTGAATTCCCTTCCTCATCAAGACATGTGAAAACCTTGTTATAACAAATCTAAAATAACATAGTGTTTTTTCTATCTAATCCATACCAATCAAGTAGTCATAAGACCCAAGTTGTATGATGTTCAAATATATCTTAGTGCTAATTCCATTCATGTTTATAGGGAATTCTTTAGCAAGCTCATTAATTTTTCTCTTAATTCTAGTAGCTAAATGAACTGATTAATACTTTCCATGCTTACATTTCTTTAATTTAAAAATGTAAACTAGCTTTGGATCTATATAGCTACCACTAGCTCCAGAATAAATTAAAATAGCTATGGGGTGATTATCAATATTTCCTTCCACTTCAATCATGTAAGATTGATAGTCTGTGATCCATGTGGATATTGGTGGCCACCCACCTATTCCACTGGATCAAATCCCAATTTTCATTTTGGCAGTTGTTTTCTAGCTTTTCGATTCCTAAGCTTCTGGGGTCATTTTGAGGCCCTAAACAATGTATATCAGGCCTGACACAGTCACACTTTACATAGTGTTAGAGTGTGACATAAAATTTTGTAGTACTCAGATATACCTTTCCAATGGGCTATTGTGCACCTAAAACGTAGATTGTATGCAAAAGTTATGACCCCAAGAAGTTGATGTACCAACATACTCCATCGAGGTCCACATGACTTTTGGCGCTTCATCTCCTAGGGTTAGGTTTGAATGTTTAGGTTTTTCTCATTTATGATTTATGTTAAAAAATACCTTTGGAGCCTCATTATAACTATCTTATTGTGAATGAGCATAGCCAACACATCTCTTCTTAGAGATAAGCTACCACCATTCTAGCTAGCTTGTGTGCTTTTGCATTTTACAGTCTTTTGTATTTCAGACAATTATTAATAGAATCTGATATTTACTGTATTATTGTGTTCCTTTCCATATCTCTATACAATTCTTTTTTATATCTCTATTTTATCTCTGCCTTCATATTGTTCCTAAAATAATCCGGATTAGTGGTATCAGAGCTATCTGCTCCTTATCGTCCTTAGTGCATATCTCCGACGAGGTTAGGGCATAGAGAGTTGGGTCTCAAGCTTACATATCTTGAGGAAAACCGATCTCACATGCCCAAGCGACCTTCCATGGTAGAAGAAAAGAGGGATGATAGTACATGAGATACTTTCAAACTGTTGCTCGAGGAATCCCTCGCGCGACAAAGGAACAAGATGATGGATAGTTTATCCCAGATACTTCAACCGATGTCGAAAATAATGAAGGCACCTGCAACCAACAATCACTTCAGAGGTACGATGCCCTTCAAGTTACAATTTAAATTTGATATTCCTTTATTTGAAGGCCAGTTAGATGTCGATGCTTTGGAAAAATGGTTGAATCTACTAAAGGGTTATTTCTCTATCCATAATTTTTCCAACTGTGAAAAAATCACCTTCGCACTCCTTAAGTCCTTTCCCCATGATGTCAAAGATTGGTGAGAGACTTACTGTGACAAAAATTTCGAGGACGAGTCTGGAATTTTTGGGCCAGGTCCCACTTGGGAGGCTTTTGTTGATGCCCTCAAGGAACAATAATACCCTGTTGGAAGTTATGATGACCAGTACACGAGATGGACCACATTGTGCCAAGAGAGGGGCCAAATGGTGTTGGAATTCAGAAATACTTTCCATACCTTGCGCACCAAGCTGGGTATCAAAGACTCCGAGTGGAATATGGTCCTAAAATACCATGGGGCTCCACACCAATATGTCCAAACCGAAATGGAGTTTCTAGACATCTTGTCATTGGGATCTGCTTATCAATATGCTGTCAAAATCGAGCAAAAATTCAAGCAACAAAACAAGTGGGATTTCGGATCTGCAAATCCACAACAACCAAAGTATGGTAAGGGTGGCCCTAAATCCTAGGAAAAAGGAGAGAGAAAGGATGGACAACCCTAAGATAACCATCCCAAGCCACCAACAAACAAGGGCAATGGGAAGTTGAAGAAGGACACTAGAAAACAATGCGAGTTCCAAAAACTACCTTGGAACAATATTGATGAATGTCACTCCAAATAGTCATTTTTGGATGAGACGGAAGCCCAGGGTTAGATGTTGACTTGGAATCTGATTCCAAGTGAGAAAAGGGAAGAAGGATCATTAATGTAGAGATTAGTGTCACCATCGCTACCACAAAATTCTAGCTAGAGGAACCGAAGGAGCCTGAATAAGGGGAGTGTATTTTCCACTCATAGATGTGGGTGAAGGGAACCTCGCTCCATTTCATTATTGAAAATAGTAGCTAGAAGAACCTGATCTTAGTAGAGGTTGTCAATAGGTTTAAATTGACAATGACACAACATCCTCATCCATACACCATCAGTTGGATCATCCATGGACGAGACATCCACGTCAGCCATCAATGTCACCTGCATTACGACATCAAACCCTTCAATGACAAGGTATTATGTGATGTCTCCCCACTTGAAGTTTGTGATGTTTTGATAGGACAACCATATATGTGGAAATGTCATGTTGTTTATGAATCTAGGCCCTGTAGAGTCATTATTACTTTGGGATATCAACTATACAGGGTACCATAGGTAGTCCCAAATATTGCGGTCTCTTTGATCTCTGACAAGAAGTGCAGAAAGTTGGTTTATTAGATCGATATATTTTTCCTCTGTATGGTTTGATTGGAAGGTGACCATAAGGTCATTGCAACCGCTAAAACATCTCTGCACAAGTTCTCTTTTCCCAGTAGCAACAAGTGGAAAAAATAGTCGAGGAGTAGAAAGAAATATTTGCATCGCCTACTGGTGTACCTATCCACTATCAGGTAAAGCACCTAATTGATATGACACCAGGTTCCCCTCTTCCTAACGACACTATATACATGCATTATGTTATGGAGAATGAAGAAATTAACTTTCAGATCCAAGAGCTAATTCTGAAGGGCCACATCAGACCCAACTCCTCACCTTGCGGGAGCCCAATTGTTCTAGTACAAAAGAACGATGAGACATGGAGAGTTTTGATTGATTACAGATCCCTAAACAATATCACAGTCAAGAACCGGTACCCAATTACCCAGATTGATTATCTTCTCGATAAGTTGAAGGGAGCCAAGTTTTTCAGTAAAATTGTTTTGAAGTCAAGTTACCACCAAGTGCTGATTGAGAAAATTGATGTGTGGAAGACAATATTCAAGTCCAAAGAAGGCCTCTTTGAGTGGTTGGTCATTGATTTTGTCTTGAATAATTCCCTGACCACATTCATGCAAATGATGGATGATATATTACG
Organism: Picea engelmannii; assembly: GCA_009831015.1. Lineage (NCBI taxonomy): Eukaryota > Viridiplantae > Streptophyta > Pinopsida > Pinales > Pinaceae > Picea > Picea engelmannii. The sequence goes on from ML791364.1 coordinate 74,726, forward strand.
ACCATTCACAAACTCCTTTGTGGTTTTATATTTTGAGCATATTCAACAGGTATTGGGCACCCTGTGACACCAAAATTTATATGCCAACTTGGAGAAGTGTTCCTTCAACATGCAGAGAATCCAATATTTGGGATACATCATGGATGCGCAGGGTCTACATGTGGATCCAACAAATATCCAAGTCATCCACTATTGGTCGGCCCTAAAAACAATGACCAAGCTCCAGAACTTCTTGGGCCTTGCTAACTTCTACCAGAGGTTTGTGTTGGGGTTCTCTCATATCACTTGGGCCCTAAGCCAAGTGGCCAAGGGTGGCATGAAGGATTCTCTAAGATGATAATTTTGGAACCCTGCAAGAATAAAATCACATCCGAGGCCACCACCAAGCTCTTATTCACACATGTTTGGGTTCATTTTGGGCTACCAATGATTATTATCTCCGATCAAGACAATAGGTTCTTGAGCACCTTTTGGTACAACCCAAGCTAAACAAATTGATTTCCTTCCACCCACTGACTGATGGAAAAACAAAGGTAGTCAACAAGATGATTGTCCATATCCAGTGAATGTATAATTCCAAACATCTATGCACATGGGATGAAATCCTTCCTTATGTTCAACATAGCTACAATAGAGCCCTAAAAAACTCTATTAGCTGCAACCCTTTTCAGGCGTGCTTGGGGTTTCAACCATTGGACCCCATTTATGTAGTTCTTCCCATTGCAACCACATAGGAAGAGTACTCCCATGCTTAGGAAGAGGCTGATTGAGCAACCAAATCTGTTGACTGCATCGAGCACATCCAACAACAAGTTCATGATATTGTGCAGAAATCCAATTCCAAGTACAAACAATGCCACGATCAACATCAAGTAATGCACAAATTTAAGGTGGGAGATAAGGTTTGGTTGCATTTGTAGAAAGAGCACCTCACATGACCCCATAGAAAGTGTTGGAATATTGGTTGTTGTCATTGATGTCAACCCTAGTCATTGGTTTTGGACTGCAATAATGATGAAGGTATTTGGACATGAAGGACAATGTACATGCAGAAAAACAACCCATGGATGGATACTATACATCAAGTTGTTTCCGGTGGTAGGTGGCACATCATGTGGATCTTCATGGTTGAGGAGAAATGAATTTTTGAAGATGACAAAGTGAATTGAAGAAGGAAGTACATGTAGGCCTTGAAGATAATTAAAGAAAAGAATTACAAAATAAGAAAGTGCCAGGTCGACACTAATGTTAAAAGGAAGTGACACAAATGGTATAAATAAATATCATTATACATTCATTTGATACAAAAGTCGAATTTAAGAGGAAATTAGAAGTAAAGAAGGCCGGATTTCAAGGGAGGATGAAGTCTTTTGGTGATGTGTTCTAAGGTATGCTATTTACAGGCCAGCTTACCATTTTAGCTATAACTTTTTTTCTAAAAAGATTCACATGGTGAAATTTCTATAGTATTGAGAAGACATATCAAGGTACCTGTGGTAAAAGTTTCAGCTCTCGATTCGCTATAATTATGGATATACACTCTGTGGGAGATAGGGCTTTTTACCAGTCCTGAAGCTAGTCAATAAACAGATGTTCCGGGTAAAAAAGTCATAACTTATTCATAGAGAATCCAAATGAAGTGTGACCATTTTCATTGGAAATATTACGCACTTTAGTTTCTTGTGTGCGAGTTTCAGAATCTAATGTTAAATATTGAGCGCGGGGCATTCTGTACAAGTTCTCTCTCCTGAATAAACCAGAATTGAACAAGGTCTACCATTCTCTCTATAACTTCTTTTTGGGGAGGATTCAAGGAGTGAAACTTGGAGAAGTTTCATAGAACACATTGAGTATTATAATCTACAAGATTAGAGTATTCCAAGAATTGAAGAATTGCAGAAATTGAAGAAGTCTTAGGAAGCATTATTAGGTTCTATGTAATGGTTGGTTGATGGTGATGATTTAATGTAAAGTTTTATTATCTCTCATACATTCTTGGGTGGAAGGAAGGGGAAAGGATGGAGAGTTAAACCCTCTCTTAATATTGGATGATTTTATCTTCCTCTTGGAGGTTTATCCCTCCCTTTACATTTGGAAGTTGTAGCTACCTTTGGAAGTCATTACTTCCCTTGAACAATAACTATTGATTATTTCTCATATATTGTGCATGGTGTATTGTGGTGTATTGGTGTAACTCTTATACTATTGTTCATTTCTCATTGGATATAATTGAATGGTCTAAGTATACGTTGAAAAAGGTTTTAAATTGTACTTGATACTAATTCACCCCCCTCTCAGTATCAACAATTTTTATCAGAGCGGGTTACCTTCAGTACAATTTAACTACTGGAAGGAATATCCTAAGAAGAAATGGAAGACAAAATTCCAAGTGGGATTCCACCATTTGATGGAAGAAATTTTGAATACTGGAGTAATAGAATGGAAACTTACTTGAAAGCTCTTGGGGCAGATGTTTGGTTCTCAGTTGCTTCAGGATACAATGCTTTGAAGAAACCAAAGACTGCAGCTCAGAAGGAAGCAAAAAGGAA
>ML791364.1:84825-101216 GCA_009831015.1 Picea engelmannii
TCAAAATTGGAGAGGACAACAAGCCCCCTTTCAAAATCAATTACCTCAACTCCCACAACCACTCTCCTTGCCAGCAGGTACTCCTCCAATTAACCAAGCAATAAGACCCCAGCTACCTGTACAACCTAACCCCAACCCAAATAATAAAGTCGTCCAGTGCATTGATGTTTATAACCAGCCCACACTTTCCCTCCTCCCTGCACAATGCAATGATATACATCTTCGATCTGGGAGGGTAGTGGAGCCTACCATAGCTGACGTTACCTCTCCTGACAAAGAGGAAACGTAGGAGCATGATGCACCTGAAAAGGTACAATCATCCTCCAACAATGCTGCTGAAACAGCACCATTTCCGGAGCGTTTAACCTTGACCAAAACGCCTGAACTGCCAGCCTTTAATCTCTGGGTTGATAATTTATGTTTCACTTGGTTGTTTGAAATTAATTAAGCAATTATAGTGACCAACACTACTCACCCTTACTACAACTTACTGTCTGAAGTTAAACCAAGACCTCGCCTGCTCGTGCATATCAACCTAGATTTCTGAGTTAAGACGATATTTTTTTGAGACCGCACCCATTTGACCCTTTTATAACCAATTTGTGACATAAACTCTGATGGGTATCAGGCTTACCTCTGCCGCAATCTAGGGGTGACTTGCTAAAATTTTGGACATAAGGCAATTAATTGTGGAGTCAATGAAAGGAACAAAAATGCAAGAAACATGAATGGTGTAAATAGAAGATTTGGAAATAATCGTGGATTTGTCAACGGAAGTTATAATCCATTTTCCCCATTGATGGACAAAAGTATTGTATGCTACAAATGTAATTATCTTGGTCACAAAGCACGAGATTTCAGATATATGAATGAAGATGTCCCTATGCCAACCATAGTATGGAAGCAAAGAATGTCCTATTGGTTGAAGACTTGAATCATAATCTACTCAGTGTTAGTAAAATGTGTGATCAAGGATACACTCTTACGTTTGACTCCTGAAAATGTAAAATCAGAGAAAATAACGCAGGAATATTGGTTTCAACTACAACAAGAAGACCGAACAACATATACGTCCTAGACATGAAGAAGAGAGAGAAGACAGAAGCCACAAAAAAGGATTCCAAGGAAGAAAAAGTCCCAAAGACCAAAAACAATGATGAAGTATTATTGAGTGCCACATGTTTAGGGGGAGCAGCCCCAAAGAAGAGAGTTACCTTTTGTCATTAAACTCAGGGGGAGAATCCCTACCCTTTTCCATTTATGTCAAAGGGGGAGATAAATTGGGATCATGATGATAGGGGGAGCATGAGTGTTGCCATAAATGACAAAGGGGGAGATTATTGGAAGATTGGTTGTTGTCATTGATGTCAACCCTAGTCATTGGTTTTGGACCACAAGATTGATGAAGGTATTTGGACATGAAGGACAATGTACATGCAGAAAAAAAACCCATGGATGGATAGTATACATCAGGTTGTTTCCGGTGGTAGGTGGAACGTCACGTGTATCCTCATGGTTGAGGAAAAATGAATTTTTGAAGATGACAAAGTGAATTGAAGAAGGAAGTACATGTAGGCCCTGAAGATAATTAAAGAAAAGAATTACAAAATAAGAAAGTGCTAGGTCTGCCCTAATGTTAAAATGAAGTGACACAAATGGTATAAATAAATATCATTATACTTTCATTTGATACACAAGTCAAATTTTAGAGGAAATCAGAAGTAAAGAAGGTTGGATTTCAAGGGAGTATGAAGTCTTTTGGTGATGTGTTCTAAGGTATGTTATTTACAAGTCATGTTACCATTTTCTCTATAACGTTTTTTCTAGAATGATTCATATGGTGAAATTGATATGGTATTTAGAAGACATATCAAGGTACCTATGGTAAAAGTTTCAGCTCTTGATTCGCTATAATTATGAAGATACACTTTGTGGAAGATAGGGTTTTGGACTAGTCCTGAAGCTAGTCAATAAACATGTGTTCGAGGTACAACAGTCATAACGGATTCATAGAGAATACAAATGAAGTGGGACCATTTTAATTGGAAAGAGAACGGACTACAATTTCTTGTGTGCGATTTTCAGAATCTGATGTTAAATATTGAGCATGGGGCATTCTGTACAAGTTCGCTCTTCCGAATAAACCATAATTGAACAAGGTCTACCATTCTCTCTATAACTTATTTTTGGGGAGGATTGAAGGAGTAAAAATTGGAGAAGTTTCAGAGAATACATTGAGTAATATTATCTACAGGATTAGAGTATTCCAAGAATTGAAGAATTGCAGAAATTGAAGAAGTCTCAGGAAGTATTATCAGGTTCTATGTAATGGTTGGTTGATGGTGATGATTTAATGTAAAGTTTTATTATCTCTCATATATTATTGGGTGGAAGGAAGGGGAAAGGATGGAGAGTTCAACCCTCTCTTGATATTGGAGGATTTTATATTCCTCTTAGAGGTTTATCCCTCCCTTTACATTTGAAAGTTGTAGCTACCTTTGGAAGTCATTACTTCCCTTGAACAATAACTATTGAGTATTTCTCATATATTTTGCATGGTGTATTGTGGTGTATTGGTGTAACTCTTATACTATTGTTCATTTGTCATTGGATATAATTGAATGGTTTAAGTATAAGTTGAAAAAGGTTTTAAATTGTACTTGATACTGATTCACCCCCCTCTCAGTATCAACAAAAAATTGTGCCCACTCTGATACATGCCTTACACCATCACCGAGGTTGTGGGTAAGAATGATTTTGAATTAAGTATTCCTCCTTTCCTTAGATTGCACCCAGTATTTAATGTGGAGTTGCTCCGACCATATTTTCCACCTCTTCTGGACACTTCAGAAGCAACTGAGAAATTGGAATCGACAGAAATCAATCCTTCCTGCATCGAATAAGTGATAGTTCATTGGATCATGGGAACCAATAAAAATTACACCCACCAACAGACTATAAAACTCTATCGGTTCGTCAAAGCAGGGCAATTTCTTCATTAGGGAAAGTGGCTCACCAAGAATGAGGTTCAACAAACGTTTCCTCATATGATGTAGGAACTTGACGTAATGGAGACTATTTCTTCCTAATGGGGGAGGAATTATCCAGGAGGATATTGGTGGCCACCCACCTACTCCACTAGCTCAAAGCCCAATTTCCATTTTGGAGGTTTGTTTCTACCTTTTCGGGTCGTAAACTTCTGGGGCCTTTTTAGGCCCTAAACAACGTTTTTTGGGCCTGTCATAGTCACACTATAAATAGAGTTAGAATGTGATGAAAAAATGTGTATTCCTCGGATATACCTTTCCAACAGCCTATCGTGCACCTAAAATGAAGATCACATGAAAAAGTTATGACCCGAGGAAGTTGATGTACCAACATACCCCATGGGGGCCCACATGAATTTTGGTGCTTCATCTCCTAGGGTTAAGTTTGGATGTTTAGGGTTTTCTCGTTTATGATTTATGTTAAAATATGCCTTTGTAGCCTCATTGTAACCAACTTCTTATGGATGAGCGTAACCGACACATCTCTTCTCATAGATAAGCTACCACCATTCTAGCTAGCTTGTGTGCTTTTGTATTTTACAATATTTTGTATTCCAGATAGTTATTAAAATAATCTGAGATTTACTGTATTACTGTGTTACTTACCATATCTTTGTATAATTATTTTTTATATCTATGTTTTATCTCTGCCTTCATATCGTTCTAAAAATAATCCGGATTAGTGGTATCTGGGCGATATTCTCCTTATCGTCCTCAGTGCATGTCCCCAACGAGGTAAGGGTATAGAGAGTTGAGTCTCAAGGTTGTATCGCTCGAGGAAAAACACTCTGACATGCCCAACGTACCTTCTACGGTGGAATAAAATAGGGACGAAGGGATAAGAGATCCTTTCAAATTATTGCTCGAGGAATCCCTCGCGTGATAGAGGAATGAGATGATGGATATTTTTTCCCAGATCCTTTAATGGTTTTCGGGAACAACGGAGGCACATTCAACCAATAATCACTTAAGAGGTGCGATGCACTTCAAGGTACAAGTTAAATTTTATATTCATTTATTTTAAGGCCAGATAGATTCCGACGCTTTAGAAAAATGGTTAAATCTGCTAGAGGGTTATTTCTCCGTCCACAATTTTTCCAACAATGAAAAAATGACCTTCACGCTCCTTAAGGCCCCTCCCCATGTTATATATTACTGGGAGATTTACTGTGAGCAACATGCAGGATGATTCTAGAATTTTTGTTCCAGGGACAACTTGGGTTGCTTTTGTTGATTCCGTCAAGGAACAATATTACCCTGTTGGAAGTTATAATTATTAGTACACAAGATGGACCACACTGCACCAAGAGAGGGGCCAAACAATGCCAGAGTTCAAAAATAATTTCCATACCTTGTGCACCAAGACAGGTATCAAAGACTCTTAGTGGAATATGGTCCTAAAATACTGTGGGGATCTGCACTAGTACATCCAAACTGAAATGGAGTTTATTTACATCTTGTCATTCGGAGCCACTTATCAATATGTTGTCAAAATCGAGCAGAAATTCAAGCAATAGTACAAGTGGGAGTTTGGATCTACAAATACACAACAACCAAAGTATTGTAAGGGTGGCCCTAATTCCTAGTCCAAAGGAAAGATCAAGGATGGCCAACCCTAGGATAACCAACCCAAGCCACCAAAAAATAAGGCTAATGGGAAGTCAAAGAAGGACACTGGAAAATGGTGCGAGTTCCACAAAATCCCTTGGCACAATACTGATGAATGTTGCTCGAAAAAGTTGTTTTTGTCTGAGACGAAATCCCCAAGGTCATATGCTGACTCAAAATCTGATTCCGAGCTAGAAAAGGGAAGAAAAATCATTGTTGCATATCCTAGTGTCACCATCACTACCACAAATTTCCAGCCAAAGGAACCAGAGGAGCCTAAAGAAGGGGAGAATATTTTCCACTTATAGATGTGGGTGAAGGGAACCCCACTCCATTTCATTGTTGACAATGGTATCCAAAAGAACTTGATCTCAGCAAAGGTTTTCAAGAGGTTGAACTTGACGAAAACACATCATCCTCAGCCATACACCATCGTTTGGCTCAGCCAGGGATGTGACATTCGTGTCATCCAACAATGTCTCTTGCACTACGACATCAAACCATTCAAATATGAGGTATTGTTTGATGTTTCCCCACTTGAAGTTTTTGATTCTTTTCTAGGACAAGCATATATGTGGAAACATCATGTTGTTTATGAATCTAGGTGTCGTAGTGTCATTATTAATTTGGGAGATAAAATCTACAGGGTATCGGAGGAAGTCCCAAATACTACAGTCTCTTTGATCTTTAAGAAGTGGTGCTAAAAGGTGGTTTCTCATATTGGGATATTTTTCCTCTGTATGGCTCAATCATAAAGTGATCGAAATCTCACTGCAACTGCCAAAACCTTTGCACGAGGTCTCTCTTCCTAGCAACAACATGTGAACAAAATAGTCGAGGAGTACAAAGACATATTAGCCTCGCATACTAGGGTGCATGTGAATTGTTCGGTAAATCAACCAATTGATCTAAAACCCAATGAACCTATGCCTAATGGCCCTATATATAGGAGTTCTATTATGGATAATGAAGAAATCAAACACCAAATCCAAGAGCTAATTTTGAAGGACCACATCAGACCCAACTCCTCACCTCGTGGGATCCCAATTGTTCTAGTACAGAATAAGAACAAGAAATGGTGACTTTGTATTGATTAGAGAGCCTTGAAAAAGATCACATTCAAGAACTAGTACCCAATTCCCAAGATATATGATCTCCTCAATCAGCTCAAGGGAGCCAATTTTTTCAGTAAAATTGATCTGAAGTCAGGTTACCACCAGGTGTCAATTGAGAAAACTGATGTGTGGAAGAAAACCTTCAAGTCCAAAGAAGGCCTCTTTGAGTGGTTGGTCATTCCTTTTGTCTTGAAAAATGCCCCGGACACATTTATGTGGATGATGGATAATATATTACATCCATTCACAAAATCCTTTGTGGTTGTATAGTTGGATGACATCCTCATCTTCAACAAAACTTGGGAGGAACATTTGGAGGATATTCAATAGATATTCGGCACCCTACGACAACACAAGTTATATGACAACTTGGATAAGTTTTCCTTCGGCATGCAGAGAATCCAATATTTTGAATACATTATGGATACAAAGGATGTACATGTGGATCAATCCAAGATCCAATTCATTCGAGATTGGTCGGCCTCAAAAACAATGATCGAGCTCCGCAGCTTCTTGGGCCTTGATAACTTCTACCAGAGGTTTATGTTGGGGTTCTCTCATATCGCTTGGGTCATAATAAAAGTGACCAAGGGTGGCAAGGAGGCCAAGTTTTTTTTTTCGTGCCCCACTAGAAATCATTCGAGGATCTCAAATCCCTCCTCTAATCAGCGCCAGTCCTCATTCTTCCATACCTGCAACACTTGTTTGAGATTGAGATATATGCTTCATATTATGCTATCGATGTAGTCCTCACTTAGCATGGGAATATGGTATCCTATCATAGAGAAAATATATCTGATTCTCTTCGAAGATACCCCACATATGAAAAAGATATGTACTCCATTGTGCAGGCATGTCGACAGTAAAAATATTACATTATGGGGAAATAAGCGATCATCCACACTCATCACATGCCTCTACAATTCATGCAGATGTGGTCCATGTACTTGTAGTGGTTCCACTTGAATATCAAGTACAAGAAGGGTAGCACCAACCATGTCACAGATTGCCTTAGTCGACCCCCTGTGGTAGCGTTAACCACAATTATCAACTCTTATGGAAATGAGACATTTGGATAGCCAAAATTATACAATAATGAATCTGAATTTTCTACTTCCTATCAGACATTGAGTGCAAGTAAAATAGTTCCCAACTTTCATCTCTAGGATGGGTTATTATGCCATCTGATCCACCTTTGTGTTCCTTCAAGCGAGAGTGCAAAGATGATATGGGAATCTCGTTATTGTCGGGCATAGGGACATTTTGGTGTAGAAAATATAGTGGTAGTACTACATAAGCATTTTTATTGGCTGAAGCTTCGACAAGATGTTTTCAAGTACATTAGATCCTACATTTCCTGCACCATTTCCAAGCCTGACATCAAGAAACAAAGGCTATGCACCCCTATTCCTAGTCTGAGTAGGCCTCAGGAGTCCATCTCCATGGACTACATGTACGATATTCCTTCAACCGAGGATGGGAATGATTGCAACTTATTGGTTGTCGACCGATTCTATAAGATGGAAATTTTGGCACCGTGAAAGAAGAGCATCACAGTGGAGGCCACTGCCAAGATCTTCTTCACACATGTTTGGGTTCATTTTGTTCTACCACAATCTATTATCTCTGAACGAGACAGTAGGTTCCTAGGCACCTTTTGGTCCAACCTATGGTTGATGATGGACACCAAGATAAAAAAAAATCATCTGTCTTCCACCCACATACTGATGGAGAAATAGAGGTAGTCAACAGGATGACTGTCCATATCCTGTGAATTTGTAATTCCAAACATCCATCCACATGGGATGAAATCCTTCCTTATGTTCAATATAGTTGCAACAAATCCCTCCACATTTCTATTGGCCACAACCCTTTTCAGGTGTGCTTGGGGTTTCAACCATTGGCCCCCATTGACGTAGCTCTACCCATTGCAACCACACAGGAATATTCCTCCCATGCTCAGGCAGAGGCCGATCAGGAAGCCAAATTTATTTAGCACATCTATCACATATAACAACAAGTTCATGATATTGTGATGAAAGCCAATGCAAAGTAAAAGTAGTGCCATGATCAACATCAGGTACCGCACAAATTTCAGGTAGGATATAAGGTGTGGTTGTATTTGCAGAAAGAGTGCCTCACAAGACCCCATCAGAAGCTGCACCCAATCCGATATGGGACTTACACCATCACCAAGGTTGTGGGTGAGATTGATTTTGAATTAGGTATTCCTCTTGTCCGCCTCTCCTGGACACTTTGGATGCGGCCTAGAAGTTGTCCCCTACATAACTCAATACTTCCTACATCAAACATGCGAAATTTGATTAGATCATGGATACCAAGAGAAAGAAAACCTGCCAATATACTATCAAACTCTATTGGGTCATGAAACCAGGGCATTTTCTTCATCAGGGAAAGTGGCTCACTAGGAGTCAGGTTCAACATAAGTTTCCTCATCTGATGCAGACACTTGAAAAAATGGAGACAATTTATTCCCAAGAGGGGAGGAATTATCTAGGTGGATATCAGTGGTCACCCACCTATTCCACTGGCTCAAATCCCAATTTCCATTTTAGAAGTTTTTTTCTAGATTTTTGGGTCCTAAACTTCCAAGGTTCTTTTGAGGCCCCAAACCGTGTTTTTTTGGCTTACCACAGTCACACTATCAAAAAATTAAGAGTGTGATGAAAAAAAATTTAGTCCTTAGATAGAACTTTCCAACAAGCTATCATGCACCTAAAACAAAGATTGTATGCAAATGTTACGACCTCGGGAAGTTGATGTACCAACTTACCCCATCGGGGCCCACATGACTTTTGGTGCTTCATCTCCTAGGGTTAGGTTTGGATGTTTAGGGTTTTCTCATTTATGCTTTATGTTAAAAAATTCCTTTGGAGCCTCATTGCAACCAACTTCTTGCGAATAAGCATATCCGACACATCTCTTCTCAGAGATAAGCTACCACCATTCTAGCTAGCTTGTGTGTTTTTACATTTTATAGTCTTTTGTATTTCAGACAGTTATTAATAGAATCTGATCTTTACTGTATTACTGTGTTCCTTTCCATATATCTGTATAATTATTTTTTATATCTATGTTTTATCTCTACCTTCATATCATTCCTAAAATAATCCGGATTAGTGGTATCATAACAATCTACTCCTTGTCTTCTTTAGTGCATGTCCCTCACGAGGTCAGGGTATAAAGATTTGGGTCTCAAGATTGTATCTCTTGAGGAAAACCATTATCGCATGCCCAAGAAACCTTACATGATGGAATAAAAGAGGGATGACAGGATAAGAGATCATTCCAAACTGTTGCTTGAGGAAGCCCTCGCGCGACAGAGGAACGAGATGATGGATAGTTTCACCCAGATCCTTTGACGACTGCTAAAAAAAATGGAGGAACTTTCAACCAACAATCACTTTGGACGTGTGATTCCCTTCAAGGTACAAGTTAATTTTGATATTCCTTTATTTGAAGGCCATATAGATGCCGACGCTTTGAAAAAATGGTTAAATTTTCTAGCGGGTTATTTCGTCGTCCACGATTTTTTCGACAATGAAAACATCACCTTCGCGCTCCTTAAGGCCATTCCACATGTCAGATATTGGTGGGAGACTTATTGTAAGAAACATACCTAAGATGAATCTAGATATTTTGGACCAAGGCCCACTTGGGCGGATTTTTTTTATGCACTAAAGGAACAATATTACCCTATTGGAAGTTATGATGACCAATACACAAGATGGACCACACTGCACCTAGAGAGGGGCCAAATGGTGTCGTAGCTAACAAATAATTTCCATAACTTGCACACCAATATAGGTATCAAATAATCCAAGTGGAATATGGTCTTAAAATACCGTGGGGCTCTGCATTGGTACATCCATACTGAATGGAGTTTCTAGACATCTCGTCATTGTGAGCTGCTTATCGATATCCTGTCAAAATCAAGCATAAATTCAAGCAGAAAAACAAGTGGGAGTTTGGATTTGCAAATCCACAACAACTAAAGTATGGTAAAGGTGGCCCTAACTCCCAAGACAAAGGACAGAGAAAGGATGGCTAACCCAAGGATACCCAACCCAAGACACCAACAAAGAAGGGTAATGGGAAATCGAAGAAGGACCTTGGAAAATGGTGTGAGTTCAACAAAATATATTGGCACAACACTGATAATTGTCACTCCAAATAGTCATTGTTGGCTGAGAGGAAATCCACAGGGTCAGATGCTGACTCATAATCTGATTCTGATCCAGAAAAGGGAAGATGTTTCATTGATGTAGAATCTAGTGTCACCATCGCTACTACAAAATTGTATTCAGAGGAACCATATGAGCCTAAAGAAGGGGAGTGTCTTTTCCACTCAGAGATGTGGGTGAAAGAACCCACTCAATTTCATTATTGATAGAAGTATCCAGAAGAAACTGATCTCAACATAGGTGTTCAAGATGTTGAACTTGACAACGACACATCATCCTCATCCTTACACCATCAGTTGTCTTAGCTAGGGATGAGACATTTGCGTTAGCCAACAATGTCACCTACACTATGACATCAATTCCTTCAAAGATGAGGTATTGTGTGATGTGAGTTTGTGATGTTTTCTTAGGACAACCATATAAGTGGAAATGTCATGTTGTTTATGAATCTAGCCCCCATAGTGTCATTATTACTTTGGGAGATCAATTCTATAGGGTACTGGAGGCAGTCCCAAATACTGTGGTCTCTTTGATCTCTGTGAAGCAGTGTATAAAGGTGGTTTCTTAGACCATAAGATTTTTCCTCTATATGGTTCGATCAGAAGGTCACTGCAACTACCAAAACCTCTACATGGGGTCTCTCTACCTAGCAGCAATAGGTGGACGGAATATTCGAGGAGTACAAAGACATATTCACATCCCCTACTAGGGTGCCTATGCACTCTCATGTAAAGAGCCTAATTGATTTGACACCCGGTGCCCCTTTGCCTAATGATCATGTATACAGGTGTCTTGTTATGGAGAATGAAGAAATCAAATGCCAAATCCAAGAGCTAATTCTGAAGGGACAAATCCTCACCTCGCGGGACCCCAATTGTTCTAGTAAAGAAGAATGATGAGACATGGAGACTTTGTATTGATTACAGAGCCCTGAACAATATCACAGTAAAGAATTGGTTCCCAATTCCCTGGATTGATGATCTTCTCGATCAACTCAAGGGAGCCAAGTTTTTCAGTTAAATGGATCTGAGGTCAGGTTACCACCAGGTGTCGATTGAGAAAACTAACGTGTGGAAGACAAACTTCAATTACAAAGAATGCCTCTTTGAGTGGTTGGTCATGCCTTTTGGCTTGACTAATTCCCTGATAACATTCATGTGGATGATGGATAATATATTATGACCATTCACAAACTCCTTTATGGTTGTATATTTAGATGACATCCTCATCTTCAACAAAACTTGGGAGGAACATTTGGATCATATTCAACATGTATTGGGCACCCTGCAAAAGAACAAGTTATATGCCAACTTGGAGAAGTTTTCCTTTGGAATGAAGAAAGTCCAATATTTGGGATACATCATGGATGCGCATGGTGTACATGTGGCTCCAACCAAGATCCAATTCATTTGTGATTGGCTGGCCCCAAAAACAATGACCGAGCTCCATAACTTCTTGGGCCTTGCTAACTTCTACCGAATTTTTGTGTTGGGATTCTGTCATATTTCTTGGCCCCTAAGCCAAGTGACCAAGGGTGGAAAAAAGGCCAAGTTTGTGTGGTCTACACCCCAACATAAATCATTCGAGGATCTTAAATCCCGCCTATGCTCAACACTAGTCCTCATTCTTCCAGACCTGGAACAACCATTTGATATTGAGACAGATGCTTCATATTATGCTATCGGTGCAGTCCTCACTCAGCATGGGAATCCGATAACCTATCATAGTGAAACTCTACCTGATGTTGTTCGAAGATACCCCACCTATGACAAATATATTTACTCCATTGTGCCGGCATGTCGACGGTGGAAGCATTACATTATGGGGAAGGAAACAATCATCCACATTGATCACAGGCCTCTCAAATTCATGCAGACACAAGGAAAGTTATAAAATGAATGCAGTCAGAAGTGGTCCACATACCTGCAACAATTCCATTTGAATATCAAGTACAAGAAGGGTAGCACCAACCATGTCACAGATTGCCTCAGTCGACCCCTGATGGCAGCGACACCAAGGATGATTTTAGGGGCTAAATTTCGCTCATGGGCTAATTTTCCAAGATTTTTCCAAAAGAAAGATTTGTTATTATAAAAATGATCCACCCAAATTATATAGGATAAAATTATTTACCTTAAAAATTGACAATAGTTTATACAAACTATATAAAATCATTAGAAATTTGAATATTTTTACAAAAATATCGCCAAACATTTTATTGTTGGCATATGAAGGATTAGTAAGATTCGCCAAGGTTTCTACATTTTAAAATCAATTTCCATCCTTAAAATCATCCATGGGAAGAGTTAACCATAGTTATTATCTCTTGTGGACATGAGACATGTGGATGGCCACAATTATACAATCATGACTTTCCCTTTGCTACTTCCTATCATACATTGAGCGCTGGAAAAAAAGGTTCCCAACTTTCATCTCCAGGATGGGTCATTATTCCATCTAAGCCACCTTTGTTTTCCTTCAAGCGAGCATGAAAATATTATTTGGGAAGCTCATTAAAGTTGGGAAGCAGGACATTTTTTTATAGAAAATATAGTGGCGGTAATGCCAAAGAATTTTAATTGGTCGAAGCTTCAACAAGATGTTTCCAGGTACATCATATCCTGCATCACCTGTGGCATTTCCAATCCCGCCATCAATAAATAGGGGCTATACACCCCTCTGACTACTACGAATAGGCCTTGGGAGTCCATCTCCATGGACTACATGTCTGGTCTGCCTTCAACCAAGCATGGGAATGACTATGTCTTCATGGTCGTTGATTGATTCTCTAAGATGGCTATTTTGACACCCTGCAAGAAACACAGTCGAGGCCATCACCAAGCTATTCTTCACACATGTTTGGGTTCATTTTTGGATACCACAGACTATTATCTCTAATCGAGATAGTAGGTTCCTAAGCACCTTTTGGTCTGGCTTATGGTCGATGATGGACACTAAGCTAACCAAATCAACTTCCTTCCACCCATAGAATGATGGAAAATCAGAGGTAGTCAACAATATGATTGTCCATATTCTGTGAATGTATAATTCCAAACATCCATAAACTTTGGATGAAATTCATCCTTATGTTCAACATATCTACAACATAGCCCTCCACAGCTCCATTGGCCACAACCCTTTTCAAGTGTGTTTGGGGTTTCAACCATCGGCCCACATTGACGTATCTCTACCTATTGTGAACACATAGGAAGAGTCCTCCCATGCTTAGGAAAAGGCTAATCAGGCAGCCAAAATTTTTGAGTGCATCTAACACATCCAACAACAAGTTCATGATATTGTGTAGAAATCCAATTCCAAGTACAAGCAACGCCACGATCAACATCGGGTACCGCACAAATTTTAGGTGGGAGATAAGGTATGGTTGTATTTTCAGAAAGAGTGCCTCACAGGGCCCCATCAGAAGTTGTGCCCACTTCGATACAGGACTTACACCATCACCAAGGTTTTGCGTGAGAATGATTTTGAATTAAGTATTCCTCCTTTCCTTTGATTGCACTCGATATTTAATGTGGAACTTCTTCAACCATATTTTCCACCTCTTCTAGACACTTCATATGCGACTGATCATTTTTCCCCTACATAAATCAATCGTTCCTGCATCAAAAAGGAGACAATTGATTGTATCATGGATACCAAGACAAAGGACACCCACCAACATACTATCAAACTCTATCGGGTTGTCAAAGCATGGCAGTTTCTTCACCAGGGCAAGTGGCTTACCTAGAGTCAGGTTCCACATAAGTATTCT
The DNA here is from genome assembly GCA_009831015.1 of Picea engelmannii. Taxonomy (NCBI): domain Eukaryota; kingdom Viridiplantae; phylum Streptophyta; class Pinopsida; order Pinales; family Pinaceae; genus Picea; species Picea engelmannii. The sequence goes on from ML791364.1 coordinate 98,570, forward strand.
CATCTGATGTAGGGACTTGACGAAATGGATACCATTGCTTCCTAAGGGGGGATAAATGATCTAGGTGTACATCGATGGCCACCCACTTATTCCACTAGCTCAAAGCCCAATTTCCATTTTGCATTTGTTTTCTAGCTTTTCGGGTCCTAAACTTCTAGGGTCGTTTTGATGCCCTGAACAACGTTTTTTAGTCCCACCACAGTCAAAAAATTTAAACACTTTTGTGTGTGGTGGAAATTTTTTTATTCCTCAGATATACCTTTCCAATGGGCTATTGTGTTCCTAAAATAGAGATCGTATGCAAAAGTTACGACCCCAAGAAGTTGATGTACCAACTTACTCCATCGAGGCCCACATGACTTTTGACGCTTCATCTCCTAGGGTTAGTTTTGGATGTTTAGGGTTTTATCATTTATGCTTTATGTTAAAAAATTCCTTTGGAGCCTCATTGTAACCATATTCTTGCAAATGAGTGTAGCTGACACGTGTCTTCTAAGATATAAGCTACCAAATTCTTGCAAATAAGCATAGCTAGCTTGTGTGCTTTTTCATTTTATAGTATTTTGTATTTAAGAAAGTTACTAATAGAATATGAGATTTATTGTATTACTACGTTCCTTTACATATCTCTATATAATTCTTTGTTATATATCTATTTTATCTCTACCTTCATATCATTCCTAAAGTAATCTGGATTAGTTTGCTTTTTTATTGTCCAAGGATGCATAGATCCTTGGAATTCTTGTTCCCATGTCCTCTACTATCTCCTCTTGTTTGATGCTATGAATAGTATTCATATTATCTCCTCCGTGAGGATGATATTTATACATGTGATCTCCTTCACATCTCCAACACTTTATGGTTTGTTGTCTTGGCCTCTTTCCCAAGGACTCTCTCATTTTCTGATCACCTTGAAATGACTACCCTTGTTGATGTGCTTGAGAAATATTCCTTATGAAAGGTGGATTGAATCCTTTCTTCCTTTGATTCATATTTCCTTTCTTCTTGTCATCCCAGGCCCTTTGTAAATTTGGCCTTCCTCTATTATTCTCATACAAATACTTGGACTTTCTTATATCTTCTTCTAAGTTCTTGGGCTCGTACTCAAACTGAATTTTATCCTTGTAGATGGATGGAAGTCCACTTCTCATCTATGATGAAACTCACATACTTGAGGAGTTCCAAGAATTTCCTTTCATATTCATCCATGGTCATGTTCCCAATTTTGAATTCAAAGAAATCTTGCATCTTCTTGTCGTAATATTGCTTTGACAAGTACTAGTACTAAAAATATTTCTTGAACCGCTTCAAAGAAATTATTTTCTCATGAAGGTGCTTAACTTGCTTCAACTAATTCCACCACATAGATTCTACATTCGATGAGTAATAATGTAACTGGAAATTATTCCTCATTCCCAAAATCCATGCTTCTACATCTTCTTCTTTCTTGTTTCCCCCATTAAAATATGGTGCCTTGATCTTCCTAAGCTCCCCTTGCAAGCCATCTATCTAGAGACATACTTGGGATGACCTCGAATGTGCATATGGTGTTTTGGTCAAGTGCCCTGGGGAATGATGATTTTGATGCCTGCTATTACTCGACCATTTATATCCTCCATGATCATATCTCCTATCATGAGATGTAGATGTTTCTACTTGCATGGCACTAGCTTCTTGCTTTGTGCTCGGATATTTGTTGACTTTCTTATACAAAATATTCAGGATTTGTAGTATCTCCTATTGAGCCTTCATTATCGGCTCTATAGCTCTTCACTTATCTTTGGAGGCTTCTCATAGGTACACGCTCTTTCCTGTATCTTCTTCCATTAGACTCGGTCTTATAATTACCCATGCTGACATGTAGACCTATGATTTCTTCTTCATGGTTGTAAGACCCTTGTGTATCATCCATATATCCAATTATCATATAGGAACTAAAGTCTTCTTTCATGTATATCTAATTATGCAAGAATGTGCATGAAATAATTGTTTTTAGAATTAAGTATATTGCAAAATATTTATTAATTATATTATAGGTCATTCTTCATTTCAAATTATGAATAATATGTTGTGATAGGCACTAAACCCCTCCATTTTCTCTCTTTTATCTTGTGTAACCCCCTCGAAAATGGATCCCCTCATCTTTTGAGCCTATGAGAAATTCTTGTGGGTCTTTCTCTCAAACTTAAGATCCTTAGAAGAATCATGTTTCCATTAGAAAATAATATTTGAATTAAAGCATTTGAATACTTGGTTTTTAAAGCCAAACAATTGAAATTGGCCAAGTTAATAAGAAATCCTCTGATAAGAATCGAAGGAGTTACTTCAAACTCCTCTGATTCATATCGGAGGAGTTCTTTACTTCATCGCCGATATGTAATGTTATCGCACAAGTTAGAGGAAAATCCTTCAATATGAGTCATAGGTGTTATATTTAAATACTCCAATTCATATCGGAGGAGTTTCTCCCATCACTTTTGATATTATCGGAGAACTTGTGTAATGTCCCTTGACCTTCCTTGTCGGGGACATGCCACTAACTCAAAACCAAGCTTTTCTGAAAACTGGTTGTAACACACCCAACCTCGTAGGTTGGTCATGCTACTTGAAACTATCATGCTCTGATATATATATATATATATATATA
>ML791364.1:104799-123371 GCA_009831015.1 Picea engelmannii
TGTCTAGATCACTCTAGACCACCACTATGGTGACTTGGTTCACCTCAAGTCGAACTCATTGAGTTATACAAAGTATATCATGTGTAAATTATTCATTATTCACAATGGTTAATGATAATTCTTTCCATTCTTTCTCTCCTTCTTCTTCTTTTTCCAATTATCTCTGCAAATGTGTGTATCATTGTTTAGCTAGATCTATTTTGTGTAGGTCAAAACACTTACATGGTATCAGAGCTGACGGATTGCTAAGAAAAAGCTACACCAAAACGTTTTGCAGGTACAAAAGATCAAAGACAGAGAAAAGATGGAATTCCAAAAAGAATTCATTCTTACACCTTACAACTATTTTGCATGGAAGGAGAAAATATCCATACATATTCGATCCAGAGGGTTGTATAGGTTAACCATGAATACAGATACAGAACCAACATCAGCCATAGAAAAATCCAAGTACTTAAATCGCATGGATGAGGCACTCAGAACAATTTGCAGTCTTATTTCTCCCGATCTCCTTTTTCATATATCTTCCTGTAAGACTCCCAATGAAGCCGGGACCATCTTGGAAGGGCTCTTTGGAAAACAGGATGAGATGAGGGGACACATGATTCACATGGAGCTTCTCACATTGGATCCAAAAAGCTTCGAGAATATCCATGATTTCTTTACAAAATTCAAGGATTTACTGTCGCAACTCAAAGCTTGTGGGGTTGATAAATCGAAGGAGGAGAAACAAATGGTTCTCACCATTCTCTCCAAGCTTGCACCTGAATTATTTGTATTCATATCCACATTCCATACTGTCAGATTCGCCTTTGGATCCACCTGGAAGATGCCTTTTCTTGAGGACTTTATCGAATCCTTGACACAAGAGCAAACCAAGATCATCAACATGGGTGCAATCAAAGGCCCAAGGGCGCATGCACTCACTGTGCAAGATGGCAACCACAAATATCATAAATCTAAAGATAAATATAAGCGGAAATCTCATGCACATACGAAGAAGGAAGGGAACACAAAACCCTTCATCGATGCCTCCGGATCCAAAGGAGAAAAGAGAAGAAAAGGAGAGAAATGCACGGACTGTCACAAAGGATTCCATTCAGAATCTGCATGCATGCAAAAGAAAATAGATCTGATGTCTCAAATAATTCAGCAAAACAATCTTGGAGATCGCATCCTCGAGGGTGAAAAGAAGAAGAAGCCAGAAGATCCAAATTCCAAGAAAGACAATTCTAGCCATGCCTTGATTGCAATCAACTCCTCTCCTGATGCTTGGATCGTAGATTCAAGAGCATCACATCACATGGCTGCCTCAGAAGTAGTCTATTCTTCTTTGGATGCATGAAAAGGTCCTCCTATTCTGATGGGGGACAACTCTTCTACCGAAGTCACCAGCAAAGGAAGGATTAAAATCATCAACATAAGCTTCGAGAATGTGTGTCATGTTCCCAAGCTTTCTGTCAACCTTCTTTCTGTGTATCAAATGAAAAATTCCGACACTAAAAAGAAAGTCATATTCACACAAAATGTCGTGGACATCTACGACATGCAAACCAACTCCAAAGTTGCTACCAGTGAGGTAAATCATTAGTCTAGACTGTATACATTTTCTAAATTCATTGAACCTGATTCTGCTTTATTGCTTACTCATACTGATGAAAGCAGTAGGATATGGCACGAAAGGTTTGGACATTTGAATTTAAGATACATGCAACAACTTAGCAAGCATAGATTAGTTGATGGTCTACCAGACATCCATTTCTCCAAGGGAGTATGTGAGGGATGTGTTCTCAGAAAACACCCTCAAGAGAAATTCGACAAAGGAAAGTCTCAGCGAGCTTCCACACCTTTAGATCTGATCCACAGTGACCTCATGGGTCCTTTTCCGCATCCATCGATCAGAAAAATGAGGTTTGTTCTCATTTTTGATGATGATTTCTCACGTTTTACTTGGATCTACTTTCTCAGGCAAAAATCCGAGGTCTTTCAACACCTCAAAGATTTCAAAGCTTTGGTTGAGACACAGTCCGGAAAGAAGATCAAAGTCCTCCGAAATGATAACGAGGGAGAGTATGTGAATCATGAAATTCATAATATTTTCCATGAGGCAGGGATTCAGTTGCAACATACAGTTCCCTACACTCCGCAGCAAAACGAAGTTGCTGAGCGAAAAAACAGATCTCTAAAGGAGATGGCATCTTGCATGTTGCATGAAAATTCACTACCACAGAGACTATGGTGAAGAACTTAATTGTGCAACATACATCCAAAACAAATCTCCTCATAGATCTTTCAAGGATAAGACCCCCTACGACGCTTGGAGCGGCCTCAAACTGGAAGTGGCCCACTTTCACATTTTTGGTTCACGTGCATGGGCCTGGATTCCCTCTGAAAAGAGGAAGGCACTTGATCCACAGAGAACTGAGTGCATTTTTGTTGGATACCTCGATGGTGTGAAGGGATATTGGCTTATTGATCTTTCCTCATACCGACTCATCATTGAGCGTAGTGTCCAATTCGAGGAAAGTGTCTCGCATGTACCTCAGAAGTCGCATGTAGAATTCTTCACTCTTCCACCTGTCTGAGATGATGAGCATGCACATGCTGACTCTTCTTTAGATGAGAGTTCTGATTCAGAGGAATCCGATGATTCAGATTTAGAGTTAGTACAGTCAGATGTGGAGTCAGAGCATCCAGATGCAGTTGCAGAGCCAGAGCAGAGGCCCAAGTGGGCACAGACTACTCTTCAGGATGCAGGGGATCTTGTTGGTGATCCAACCGATACTAGGAGGACTCGATTTTATTTTGAGGAGCCTCCTATTTCACTCACTGCCACTAAACCATTGCCTTCCAGGCATATTTTCTTGGTTCAGTCTTAAGATCCACAGTCTTATGGCGAGGCTGCTGGAAATCCCTTTTGGGAATCCGCCATGCAGGAGGAGTACAAATCCCTCCTCGAGAACTAGACTTGGGATCTGGTTCCCCTTCCTTCTGGGAGGAAACTTGTCATATGTAGATGGGTCTACAGGACGAAGAGCGCAACAGATGGACAGATCAACAGATACAAAGCCAGGCTTGTCACCAAAGGCTTTCAGCAGGTTCATGGTATTGACTATGATGAGACCTTCACTTCAGTAGCGAAGATGGATTCCATTCGGTTGGCCCTTGCCATTGCAACAGCCAAGGGATGGGAAGTCCATCAGATGGGCGTGAAGAATGCATTTCTTCACAGTGATCTCTCTGAGGAGATCTACATGGAGCAGCCCCAAGGATTTATGCAAGACTCATCTTTGGTCTGTCGACTAAAGAAGTCACTTTATGGCCTCAAGCAGGCTACGAGGGCATGGTATTCCAAGATGGACTCCTACCTGTTGTCACAGAACTTTGTACGTTGTAAATAATACCCAAATGTATACATGCTTAGGACGACTGATTCACTTCTACTTTTAGCTCTGTATGTCGATGATTTGTTGATCACCAATTGCTCGACTTCAGCGATAGTTGTAGTCAAGAGGATTCTTCATGACAGGTTTTTGATAATGGACATGGGTCCGATACAATTCTTCCTTGGACTTGAGATCATTCAGGATGCATCAGGCATCAAACTGTCTCAAGCCAAGTATGCACGAGATCTCCTTGAGAGATTTCACATGACAGACTGCAAGTCTGCTCCGACTCCTTTCCTATTAGGAGTCAAACTTGAGGATGGCGGGGAGACTCCACTGGTTGACAACACGCTGTATATAAATATAGTGGGGAGCTTGTTGTATCTCACACACTCCAGACCAGACCTCTCATATGCAGTTGGCACAGTTTCCAGGTTCATGCAGGAGCCACATGAGCTACATTGGAAAGTTGCAAAGTGTATCCTTCGATATGTACAGGGCACCATCACCTTTGGGATTCGTTATGCAACATACTCTACATTATATCTCATTGGGTTTACTGATTCCGATTGGGTTGGCGATAGCATTGATCAGAATTCCACATCTGGTAACTCACTCAGACTTGGTTCCGGGCCTATCTGTTGGTCGAGCAAGAAGCAAGATGCCATTGCTATATCTTTAGCCAAGGCAGAGTATAGAGGGGTAGTTAACATAACCATTCAGGCTATGTGGCTACAACATTTTCTCACTGAGTTGGGCATTCAGTTTCATCGGTCGATTGTCATCTGGTGTGACAACCAGAGCACTCTGAAGTTCTGCAAAGATCCAGTTCAGAGCCAGTGGACGAAGCACATCGAGATCCACATGCACTACATCCTGGACTTAGTACATGAGGGGATCATCGACTTATAGTTCTGTCCTTTAGTAGAACAGACGATCGACATTTTCACCAAGACCTTCACTAAGCAGAAATTCCATTCTCTGTGAGGTCGTCTTGGAGTGAAGGACATAGTTTCCTAGCAACTGTAGTTCTTCTTTTTACATACATTGTACCTTGAGGGGGGGTTTTCCCCATGAGGTTTTCCCTCTTTCCTCACTTTATTTTCAGTGTATCTTTTGTACTTGGGTACCTAACATGGCCTCGTTGCCAGGACCCAATCTTTATTTTCACCATAGTGATGTTTAGGGGGGGTGTTGGAGTTACTTCACAGACACCTAGGATTTCTTTTTCCTGAGTTTTTTATTTGTTTATTAGTCATAATTAGTCTTTATCTAGTCTCCTATATTTTAGGAGAAAATATTCCACCTGGAGAATATTCTCTTTCAGTTCACACTTCAGTTTGACTAGTTGAGTTGAGTTTAGATGTTGCATTGGGATCATCACCATGCTAATTCGACCTTGCCTTGGTATCATCACCAAAGTGGCGCATTAGCCTTGATTCCTTGAGTTAATTCCTCACTACTTTTTGTTCAATCAGTTAACTGAAGACTAGTTGACTAGTTAACTCAACTAGGTGGCAGTTCACTCTCGTAACTGCCTGAGAGACTAGAATAGGTGGCAGTTCACTCCCGTAACTGCTGGTGTGTGTCCAGATCACTCTAGACCACCACTATGGTGACTTGGTTCACCTCAAGTCGAACTCATTGAGTTATACAGAGTGTATCATGTGTAAATTATTCGTTATTCACAACGGTTAATGGGAATTCTTTCCATTCTTTCTCTCCTTCTTCTTCATTTTCCATTTCTCTCTGCAAATGTGTGTATCATTGTTTAGCTAGATCTATTATGTGCAGGTCAACACATTTATAGTCCTTCCTTTCACACATATGTGCAAACCACAAAATACTCATTCAGATTCACAATCCTCGAAATTGGAGCACTTTTTAACAACTGCTTCAATTGTTGGAAGCCCTTTTCACACTCTGTTGTCCATTGAAACTTCACCCCTTTCCTTTGCAAGGAAGTGATTGGGTGAGAAATTATCGAAAACCCTGCAATTAATATTCTGTAGTAACCATCTAGACCCATGAAGAATCTGACTTCTTTCACATTCTTAGGTGTTTTCCACCCTTTAATGGCCTCAATATTTTCAGGGTCCACTGCTATCCTTTCTTCGTATATGATATGCCCCAAATAGTGAATTCGGTTTTGATAAAATGAGCACTTGCTCAATTTGGTATACAGTTAATGCTATCTTAGCACTTGCAACACCATACTCAAATGATGCTCATGTTATTCTTATGAATTGGAATATACAAGGTTTTCATCCAGAAATACAATGACAAAATTGTCTAAATATTCTCGAAAAACATGATTTATTAAGCACATAAAAACATCTGGTGCATTTCATAATCCAAATGGCACCACTGTGAATTCATAAGACCATACCTTGTCCTAAAGATAGTCTTGTTGATGTCTTCATATATGATCCTTACTTGATGATATCCTAACCTGAGATCAATCTTTGAGAATATCTTTGCATCCTTTAATTGATCAAAGAGATAATCTATCCTTGGCAAATGATACTTGTTCTTTATAGTCACTTTCATCAACTGTCTGAAATCGATGCACAATCTCAATGTCCCATATTTCTTCTTCATGAACAATATTGGGGCACCTCAAGGTGACACACTTGGGGCGTATATACCCTTTCTTCAGAAGCTCTTCAAGATACATTTGCAACTCCTTCAGCTCTGGAGTACTCATTCTGTAAGGAGTCTCTGATACTAGAGTTGCTCCAAGCATCAAATTTATATAGAAATCAATATCTCTCTTTGGGGGTAGTCCTGGTATCTCCTTGAACACATCTTCAAAATATTTCAGGACTGAATGATCCTTTAGGTTTGGCACCTTATCCTTAGGTGCTTCCTCCATATGGTCTGCAAATAATTGGCAGCCTTTCCTCTAACACTTCTTCAGCTGGATTGCTGAGATTTCTTGGACAATAACTACCCTAGGAATTCCTTGGAATGCTCTTGGGTTCCCTTCCTCATCCATGAAAGTAAATGCCTTGTTATGACATTCTAAGAGAACATGGTGTTGGTCCAACCAATCCATACCAATTAGGAATTCATATGAACCCAATGGCAGGATGTTCAAACTACCTTGGTACTTATCCCATTCATGTCCACTAGACATGATTTAACCAAATCAACAACTTTTCTCTTGGCTCCTGTAGCCAACTGTACCAGACAAGATTTCTCATGCTTTCTTCTTGGAAAAATCAAACTATCCACAACTTTAGTATCTATGTAACTATGAATAGCTCTTGAATCTATAAAAATAGTAAGGGCATGGTTATTGATTATACCTTCAAGTTCAATCATGAGTGATTGAAACTCAACTTGCTTGTTGTCTGGGGCTGCATAGATCCTTGGTATACTTCTGCCCATGTCCTCCACTGTTTCTTCTTGTTGTACATTGTGGACAACTCTCACTTGGTCACTTTTGTGAGGAAAATATCTATACTTGTGGTCTCCTTTACAACCCCAACATTGAATAGGTGTATTCCTTGGCCTTCACCCACCTACCTCTGTTAAGTACCAAATGTCAATATAGCATAGAAAAACCTTAGAATAAGTACTCAACGCCTTGAAAAAGAGAGAAATTCAGATAATAAGCCTCTTCGAGGGGGAAACCTCCTTATGCCCACATAAATGTACAATTCCAAGATGATTCCAAATGAAAATGTCTCCTTGGTATATATAAGAGACTAGGAGGTATAATTACAACTAATGAAATAAATCTGACATAAATAAAATAACATTACTAATGTAATATGCCCCAATTAAGCGGTAATGAGCCACTATTTAGGGCTTAACATGCCCTTCCTCTTGAGACAAGTGTTGTCCGTAACGCTTGAGTAACTCTGGATGCTTCTATATAAAAGACTCATCTTCCCAAGTGGAATCTTCAGTAGGTAGTTTCCTCCATTTAATGAGATACTATGAATTTGTTCCTCAACGGGAGAGTTCTTGTGTCAGTGATGGCTTCCGACTCTAATATGATTTTTCCTTCCTCTTCAAGTTCTGGCAATATTGTTTCAACTAGGATCTTGTCACCTATAACCTTCTTTAAGCATGAAACATGGAAAACTGGGAGTACTCGTGAAGATGCATGCAACTCCAATTTGTATCCCATAGTACCAATCTTTTGCAACACCTTATAACGGCCATAGTACTTTGGTGATAATTTATTATCCTTCTTGTCTTGCTTGAGGGACATATGTTTGTATGGATGTAGTCTTAAAAACACCTAATCCCCTACTTCAAAACTTCTTTCACTACGATGTTCATCTGCTTGTTGTTTCATGCAATTTTGTGCCATGGTCAGGTTGTCCTTTAATATTTGGAGAACTTGTTGTTGATGCTTGATGTGATCTTCCACTGCTTGAACCTTATATTTTTATTTTAGAGAAGAAGTGATGGAAGTAGGGTGGTATCCATAGAGTGCCATAAATGGTGTCATTTTTGTTGCAGTATGAAAGGAAGTGTTATACCACCATTCTGCCAAGGGTAACAATTTGAACCATTGCGTTTTTTTATTAGAGACAAAGCAACGAAGGTAGCCTTCCATATATTTGTTCACTATCTCGGTTTGTCCATTAGATTGAAGATGATAGGATGAGCTATGAGCCAATTGAGTACCCAAACAAGAAAATAATTTTTTCCAAAAATGTCCAATGAAGATGGGATATCTGTCACTTACAATAATATTTGGGTTGCCATGTAGCTTTTGAACTGTATCCACGAATGCGGTGGAAACTGTACTGTCTTTGAAGGGATGAGAGAGTGCACAAAAGTGTGCATACTTGGTCAGTCTATCAACAATCACCATGATGACACTCTTTCCTTCAGACTTTGGTAACCCTGTGAAGAAATCCATGGAAACCTCCTCCCAGTGTTGACTTGGGATGGATAATGGTTGTAAAAGACCTGGGGTCTTAATTTTTTCCACCTTATTTTGTTGGAAAACCAAACATTCTGCCACAAACCTTTGAACGTCAGTTTTAAGGCCATCCCAAAAAAATTCCTTCTTGACCCTATGGTAGGTATTCAAAAATCCTGAGTGCCCTCCTACTGGAGAGGTGTGTAATTCCCATAGTACCTTTTGTTTGAGTTGGGAGTTCTTACATAAATATAAGCTATCTTTGTACCATAGTGAATCATTTTTTCATTTAAATGTATCTAATGTACTAGAATCCTGCTGCAACCTTTGAATGAAAGTCCACACTTTTTTTTCATTCTTCCATTCATCCCTTGCTTCTATTATCCAATCGGGTTGGATGATCAAGATAGCACAGAGAAAAGACTCAACATATTCATCCTTTCTTGAGAGTGCATTTGCCACAACATTTTTCTTCCCTTTTTTATAAACGATTTCAAAATCATACCCCAATATCTTGGTTACCCATTTTTGTTGTTCTTCTGAAGATAGTCTTTGTTCCAAGAAGTATTTAAGACTATCATGATCTGTTTTGACCTTGAAGTTCCTACCTATTAGGTAAGGACGCCATTTCTTCAATGCATGTAGTATTGCCATCATTTCCTTCTCATAAATGGGTTTGTGTAAGTCCTTTCCCTTGAGTGGTAGACTTTCAAAAGCTAGGGGCCTTCCTTCTTGCATTAAGACAACACCAATTCCATTTCTCGAGGCATCACATTCCATAATAAAAAAAATTGTGAAGTCTGGAGTGGTCAAGACATGAGATTTTCACATCACCTCTTCAAGTTTTTCAAAAGATTTAGTTGCCTCTGGAGTCCATGAAAATGCATCCTTCTTAGTTAGTGTCGTTAAATGTGTTGCTATTCTTCCATAGTGCCGAACAAACTTGCGGTAGTAACCTGTCAAACCCAAAAATCCTCTAAGATTCTTCAATGTTTTGGGAATTGACCAGTCCATCATGGCCTTAATCTGGTTAGGGTCTACCCTGACACCTTCATGAGATACAATATGACCCAAATACTCTACCTCCTTCACTCCAAAGAAACATTTGTATGGTTTGACATATAGTTGATGCTCCTTTAGTAGTTGTAGCACCTTTTCAACATGTCGCACATGATCCTCCCAAGACTTTCTATAGATTAGTATATCATCAAAAAATACTAACACAAATTTTCGAAGGAAGGGATTGAAAATGGAATTCATCAACCCTTGAAATGTGGAAGGTGCATTTGTAAGACCAAAAGGCATGACCAAAAATTCATAATGGCCTTCATGAGTTCGAAATGATGTTTTTGGAATATCTTCTTCCTTCAATGTAATTTGATGATATCCTGAATGAAGATCCAACTTTGTGAAATAGATTGCTCCATATAGTTCATCTAATAATTCATCAATGACGAGAATGGGAAACTTATCTTTAATAGTGATCTTGTTGAGCTCTCTATAATCTGGACACATACGCCATGAACCATCTTTCTTGAATACCATTACCACCGGTGCAGAGTAAGAACTTTGGCTAGGTCTAATAATGCCAACCTCTAACATTTCTTCAACCATGCACTCAATTTCACTCTTCTGGGCATAAGGGTATCTGTATGGCCTAATGTTAGGAGGAACACTCCTAGGAATTAGGTGAATATCATGATCATGATTTCGAGTGGGTGGAAGACCTTTGGGAATATCTTCAAATACTTTGGAATGCTTATCAATGATCCCTTGGAGATCTTGAGGAATAGATGGCTTAGATGTTTGAACATATAATAGTGAGAATAGTTGTGCAATAACACCTTGATGCCCCTTTTTCAATAATTTTGTCATGCCATTAGAGCTTATCACCTTACCGGGTTTCCCTGTGATACCTCTTAACTCAATTTCTTTTCCTTCCAATGAAAATTTCTTGAAAATTAAAAGCCATTGTTCCTAATGATTGTAACCATTGGATTCCTAGTACAACGTCAGCACCACCCATGGGTATAGAAATCATTGGACTATTCATTACATATTCCCTAATAGTAAGATTGATCTTATTGCATTTTCCTGAGCAATTGATAGTTCCTCCATCTGCAATCATTACTTGAAACTTTGGCGCTGGATATACAAAGCAATTGAGATATTTGGCTAATTTATAGTGAATGAAATTATCAGTACTGCCAGAATCAATTAGGACTATTACCTTTTTCTTTTTGATATATCCTTCGATCTTGAGGGTTTGAGAAGTGCTAATTCAAGCCAATGCATTACACGATATCGTGGGAGTCAACTCTTCAGACGAAATTGCTTCTACATTTTCATCTTGAGATGGTTCTTGTTCTTCTTCTTCTTCCTCTTCACAATCTATGTATAATAATTTCTTCTCACCACACTTATGTCCCTTACTATACTTGTTGTCACAATTAAAGAATAAACCTTTTGCTTTTCTTTCCTCTAATTGTTGAGGTGTCAGCCTTGTAGGTTGAGGTGTTTTAGAAGAAGGAGCATTATTCTCTCTATAGATGTTAGTATTGGTCCTTCTGGTAGCCATAGCCATATTTTTACTTCCAACATTTCTTGCCACCCTAAATGCATTCTCCAATGATTTGGGTTCCCAAAGGCGAACCTCATGTTGAATGTTATCCTTTAAAGTTCTTATGAATACATCAATCAAGTGCTCATCTGGAATACCTGTTACCTTTATATTCAATCTTTGGAAGTTCTCAATGCTCTCTGTAACTGAACCCTTTTGCATGAGATTTATCAATTGGCTAAAGAAGGTATTGCTTCTTGTATCCTCATAGTGTGCTATCATTTCTTCCGTGAAAATTGTCCAAGTGACGAGTGATTTGCGAGAACAAAGCCATCGATACCATAAAAATTGATTGGGTTCTAAATATAAAGAAGCAATTCCTACCTTTTGTGTATGTGGCACATTATGTAGATCAAATAATTGCTCCATCTGAAGTATCCATGTGATTGGGTCCTTGCCATCAAACTTCCTCATATCAATCTTAGGAACGTGGCTGGTCTTGAACCCAAAGTTGGAGTTTCTCCATTCTGGATTCACCTTCCTTGTGTCCTCATCATGAATTTCATGGGATACATTTTCACTTTTAGGTGTCCTCTCTATTAGGAATTTTTTCAATCCTTTCATGATCTCCCCTTTTAAACCATCCATCTTAGTATTTATTGCCTCAAACTTAGCTTTCATTGAATCCACCATATCTTGTAGTTCATCTTTTGTTACTATATTCTTTTGTAAATCATTTATGTCCCTATGCATTTCTTCACCTTCAACCAGAGTCCATGTAGGATTTTCTGGAGGCTTATTTGGTGTAGAAGTTCCCTTTTTGGGTGGCATGTTGGCCAAGTATCACTTTTGAACCTTGATTTTGAGGTGGTTCTGCTAGAGAATCTTTCTTCTGCTGTATCTCCAAAGTTTCAGCCCTTCTGGGTATGAAACTTTATTTTTTGTAGTTCTCTGATATTTCTTCTCTACGATGCCACAGGTCTGATCAAAATTGGATGTGCCAAATGGAATTTATAGTAACTTCCCCACAGCTTGTTGATTTTTGGCCTTTCCAGGAGATCTAACTTATATAGCGTGCCCCATCCAAAATGATTGATATAAAATTCTGAAACTCATACCAGAAATACTACAGACTGTAAACTATCCAATGGAACTAGTCTCGCTCAATTTGGATACTCTAGGAAGGAGTTATGATTGTTTTACCTGGAACACCTTCTTGAGACTATTCAATAGGACTAGTCAAATACCCTATCTTCCACAGGGTGTATCTAAAAATGTACGATGAAATAGAAGCTGAATTTTTTTACCACAGATACCTTAATAATTTATTTAAATACCATCCAGAGTTTAGATTGTGAAACGTTACAGAATTTTTTTTATAGAGAAAATTCTGCAATGAATCAGTTCAGGATGATTCCAAAACCCTATCTTGCACAGGCTGTATCTATGAAAGTATAAGGCCTCGGGAGCTTAAATTTTAACCCAACATACCTTGATCCATCTACTAATTATCCTCCAATCAGTTCCTTTTTAAACGTTGTAGAAAAAAAGTTATATAAAAAATTCTAAGGTGTCTCAGATTTAGCAGCAAAACCCCAAGACCTTGAGCTCTGATACCATATGTTTAGAACCAAATATCAATATAGCATAGAAAAACCTCAGAATAAGTACTCAACGCTTTGAAAAAGAGATAAATTCATATAATAAGCCTCTTCGAGGGGGCAACCTCCTTATTCCCACATAAATGTACAATTCCAAGATGATTCCAAATGAAAATGTCTCCTTGGTATATATAGAAGACTAGGAGGTATAATTACAACTAATGAAATAAAGCCGACATAAATAAAATAACATTACTAATGTAATATCCCCCAATTAAGGGGTAATGAGGCACTATTTAGGGCTTAACAACCTCGACCATTATATGCTCTTTAAAATATGGCTATCCTTGAGGACTATTTCTGAAAAAGGGTGTCTTGTTTCCCTTCTGCCTCTATTCCTTCTTGAAATTTTTCTTGTCCTCCCAAGCCTTCTGGAAAGTAGGCTTTCCTTTTTGTTGATCATATAAGAATTTTTATCTCCTTATGGTTTCTTCCAGAGTCTTGGGATAATCACATTGGATTTTATCACTTATGAAATATGACAACCCACTCAGGTACCTCTGAATGTTTACTGTCTCATCCTTGATAAAGGAGACAAACTTCAAGAGCTCTAAGAATCTCCTTTCATATTCATCAATAGTCATGCTGCCCAGTTTAATTTCAAATAACTCTTTCATCATTTTATCTTGGTGAGGTATTCCTTCTCAAAATGCCTCTTGAATTACTTCCAAGTCACATTTTTCTCTCTGATGTGTTGCACTTTCACAAGCTGATCCCACTACATGGATGCCTTTCCTTTCAGCTGATAGATAGAAATTCTTCCTTTTGCATGAGAGGAATAATTATGAAGTTGGAATTATTTCCTCATTCACAACAACCATGTCTCGACATCTTCATATTTCTTATGCTCTCCATCAAATGTAGGAGGTTTGATATTATTCATTTCTCCTTTCAATTCATACACCCTAGACCTCCTATGCTTCCTGAGAGGGGATGGAATTGAGTTGTTGTGTCCTCTCTTGTTGGAATGCATTTGGGAGTGATGGTCATGTCTTCTACCACTCCTTGATCTTCCTTTCCCCTCAGTGGTCCTGTGGCTTATTGATTTGCTGGAGCCACTCTCCTTATCCAAATTATTTTCAATCATGTCTAGGATTTTCATTAACTTCTTGTTGAAGTATTCATGTTGTTCTTTGGCCTTCATAAGCCTTTCATTATCAATCTTGTGGATCTGGACATCTGTCTGCAATTTTTTGATGGTCTCAGCCATATTTATGTCTTCTTCTTTACCTCCTCCATGTCCATTAGACTTGGTTCTTTCCATACCCAACAAGAACTTCATACCTTTGATTTCATATTCTTGGATGTAGAATATCTATGTATCATCCATCCCTATGCACTCTTTGTTGATATGATCTGACCAATTTGTTGTTAACTTTGCAAAAATGTGCAGCCAATGAAACTTTGTCAGGATAATTGATCTTAAAAATGACATGAAAACACAACCATCCTGCTTCATTAATACATCAAACTTTGTTTCTTCTTATTTCTTGAGAAATTGATTGTTTAAGTCCAATTTCTGGGTGAACAACCAACTTCTACTATTCAATATCTTTCCAATGCTTATTTCCACACTCAATTCTGAATTTCGAGCAGGAAGTTATGGATTCTTGAACAATTTTTCTCTTCAATGATGCGATTTATGTACATGGATTCTTCCATCTCAGAGTCGAATTGGCCTTTTGATAAGTGTTGGGTCCTCTCTTCAAGTTTACAGGCCTTCTTTTCCTCGTTGTTGAAGGTTTTTGCAAATAAAAAACCCCATGGGATCCTTCTCTAATGCCTTCTCTATTTTAAAACATAATTTTCGGGCACTAGCCCCTTTTCTTCATCCCCCGAATGCATGTGACCACGGTTGTGACTTGGTGCTATCGGATAGGTTCTTATCCAGAGCATTAAGAGCTTCAGGGATCTGTAACTTTGAGCTTCAGAATATTTTTCTACCTCATGACTTCCCTCTTCTGAACGTTGGACCGAAAAATCCTTTCACAGTGTATCCTCAGAGCTTCGGGGCTCCGTTGCTTTGGAGCTTTGAGGATTTTGAGGATCTGCCTCCACTACAATACATTTTTCCCAAATGTCGATTCTCTGAATAATTGGAGGATGTACAGATCGACGGTCCTACTACCTTGTTGAGATCTTTGGTGGATAGGAGCTCTGAGACTCCGGGCTTCGACGGTTTCCAAAAACACTTCACTACTAATCTCCCAAAGTGACGACCCACCAGAGATCCCCTCTCCTGCCTCCACATGTCATATGTGATCAACGATCACGATGGAATCCGACCTTCAGGCCTCCAGAAGTCCTCTAATGTAACAATTTTGCAATGTAATCCCCCAGATTACCACTCCTCCGGACTATGGAATCTGATGCCACGCAGCCTCTGTGATCAACGATCACAATGGAATCTAGCCTTCAGGCCTCCAGAATTCCTTCGACAACAAATTTTTGTGCCTTGAATTTTTCGGCCCATGGGATCTACTGCCGCGTGTCCCCTCCTGATGGATGATGAGGATTTACTCCACTCTTTGGAGCTCGGGACGCTTCATACTTAACAATTCTTAACCAAGTTCCTCCATAGTGCCAATTCTCCAGATTATAGGATTTGGCGCCACATGGAAGAACACTAGAAGCAGACACGTGGCCCAATCTTAGGGGTGACACATGTCAAGCTCTAAATGGAAAATAATCCCTTAAAAAGTAGATAGCAGACTGACACATGGAAAACATCATGGTTGTCCACATCACCCTAGGTGATGTCACTGCCACATCACTTCGGAAATTTGGGACTTTGGGACTCCATAAATTCAGAGGTCTGGAAGTTCTTCCAACAATTTTGCCCGACGTTGAATTCTCGAACTGCTTAACCTTCTGGGGCCCACAAAGTACAGCTATGATCCGGATTATTTTTGGCACGAAATGAGAGCGAAGATATAATAAAGAAATGCACAGAGATATCACATATATTCAATAGTATAACATAAATGTATCAGAGATGAAACCATAAACACAGATGTACAGTAACACATGATTTCTATTAATGAAATAAATGTACAGAGATAAATGAAATAAAAATACTGAGTGAAAGACTCGCTAGAATGGTGGCAGCTTATCTCTGAGAAGAGATGTGACGGATATTCGCATTCACAAGAAGATGATTACAATGAGGCTCTGAAGGCCATTTTACAATAAACAAGAATGCCAAAAACCCTAGACATCCAAAAACCTAACCCTAGGAGATGAAGCGTCAAAAGTCATGTGGGCCCCGTTTGGGTAAGTTAGTACATCAACTTGCGGGGTCGTAACGTTTGCATACAATCTTTGTTTTAGGCACATGATAGCCCGTTGGAAAGGTATCATCGAGGAGATTCATTTTGGGGGATCAACTATGCCTTTGGCTATCATTGAGAAGCTCAATCCTGAAAAACCTTCATTTAGGCCCTCTAAATGGCCCCGGAAGTTAAAAACTGCTAAAAATAGTAAATTACTAAAATTGCCAGAAAATTGTTTTGAGCTAGTTGGAAAAGGTGGGTAGCAACCGATATCCACCTGGATGAAGTTGTCACCAATCAAAGTGGTGACAAATGGTCCCTCCGTCGAGTGACACATTTCAGGTTTCCATCGGTCCTAAGGGACTATCAAAAGTACGGAAACAAGTGACACATGGTGGACCTAGGTAGTTCCACGTCACCCTAGGTGACGCCATCTTGCCATGTCCTACCCGACACATTGATACTTCAGGGATTTCCTGCATTTAGCATTTTCTCCAAGATACTGAATTGTCGAATTGTCGAACTGCCAAATTGGTCCACAACACCCCTAGAGACGTCATCCTATCATGTTACTTCAGTTCTCCGGGACTTCGGGGATCTCTTCCTCCTGATAAAACCACAAACCATTTCTTTTGGAGTGTTGAAACTTCAAACATTGCTTAATATTTAGAAATGTATCCTTTGGAATAGACGGTCCGGATTGGTTCCGGACTTCGGGACTTCGACAATCTTCTCTTCTTATAGTTTTAAAACGACCAGAGGGGTGAAGTCTGAAGGACTTTGGTTCTTATCCTTTACGCATATTCTTTGGATCCAACAGATGTGAGGAGTATGTCCCTTCCCAAACTAATCCAACATCTCAAGTTTAATATTTGGGTTCCCAAGCCCACAATGTCTGTGACCTCTTTTTTCTTCTGTTTTTCTTAAACCACTATACCTCTTGAGCTTCAAAACATGACCAAGGTATTCTCTTGGCACTCAAGGATGCTTTTAACTTCAAATTTTGTCCCTTTAGACAAAAATTCCTCTGGAATTGGTTCTATAACCACTTGTACAGCCCATCTCGTCTCAGTGCTGAAACCATGGGCTCTAATACCAATTTGTAACGTCCCCCGACCTTCCTTGCCAGCGACACACCACTAACTCAAAACCAAATTGTTCTGAAAACCGGTTGTAACACACCCAAACACACAGGCCGATCATGCTACTTGAAACTATCATGATATGATATACATGCTCTGGGATCAACGGTCACGATGGAATCTGACCTTCAGGTCTCAGGAATTCCTCGACCATAAAAATTCTGCAACGTAATCCCCCAGAGTACCACTCCCGCGGACTACGGAATCTGGCACCATGCATCCTCTGTGATCAATGATCATGATGGACTCTAGCATTTAGGCCTTCAGAATTCCTTCGACCACAATTTATTATGCCTTGAATTCTTCGGACCACGGGATCAACCGTCAAATGTCCCCTCTCGATGGACGATGAGAATTTACTCTGCTCTTCAGAGCTTCGGGATGCTTCATATTTAAAAATTATTGACCAAGTTCCTCCAAAGTGCCAAGTCTCTAGACTATAGGATCTGGCGCCACGTTGCAGAAAAATAGAAGCGGAAACATGGCCCAATCCGAGGGGTGACACATGTCAAGATCTAATTGGAAAATCATCCCTTCAAAAGTAGATAGAACACTGACATGTGGCAAGCATCATGTGTGTCCACGTCACCCCAGGTGACATCACATCCACGTCACTTCAGAACTTCGAGACTTCGGAGGTCCGTAAGTTCTTCCAACATTTTTTCCCTGAACGTCGAACTCCCGAATTGCTTAACCTTCTGGGGCCCATGAAGTACAATGATCACCAATCAAAGTGGTGACATGTGGCTACTCCATCGAGTGACACATGTCAGGTTCCCATCGGTCATAAGGGCCTGTTAAAAGTATGGAAACAAGTTACACATGGTGGACCTAGGTAGGTCAGCGTCACCCTAGGTGATGTCATCTTGCCATGTCATACACGGTGCTTAGGGACTTCGGGGATTTCCTTCCTTCAACATTTTCTCCAAGTTGTTGAACTGTCGAATTGCCGAACTACCAAACTGGTCCATGTTACCCTCGATGACGTCATCCTATCATGTTACTTCGATGCTCTGGGACTTCGAGGATCTCTTCCTCCTATGCAACCACAAACCATTTCTTCTGTAGTGCTGAAACTTCGAACCTTTCTTAATATTTGGACACATATCCTTTGGAATAGATGGTCCAAATTGGTTCTGGACTTCAAGACTTCGACAATATTCTCTACTTATAGTTTTAAAATGGTCAGAGGGGTGAATTCCAAAGGACTTCGGTGCTTATCCTTTGCTCATGTTCTTCGGATCCAACAGATGTGAGAGGTATTTCCCTTCCCAAACTAATCCAATGGATTAAGTTTATTTTTTGTGTTCCCGAACCCACGGTGACCGCGACCTCTTTTCTCTTCTATTTTTCTTAAACCTCTATACCTCCTGAGCTTCAAAACATGGCCAAGGTATTCTCTTGGCACTCAGGGATTTTTAACTTCAAATTTTTTCCCTTTAGACAATAATTCCTATGGACTTGGTTCTCTAACCACTTTTATGGCCCATCCAGGCTCAGTGCTGAAACCATGGGCTCTGATACCAATTTGTAACGTCCCTCGACCTTCCTTGCCGGGAACACACCACTAACTCAAAAACAAATTGTTCTGAAAACTGGTTTTAACATACCCAACCACACAGGACGGTCATGCTACTTGAAACTATCATGCTCTGATATATAT
>ML791364.1:128358-164659 GCA_009831015.1 Picea engelmannii
GCCACATACCACTGGAAACAGCATGATGTATACTATCCATTCATGGGTGTTGTATATGCATGTGCATTTTCCTTCATGTCCAAATACCTTTATCAATCTTGCGGTCCAAAACCCATGACTAGGGTTGACATCAATGACAACAATCAATCTTCCAACAAAGGCAAGGGACGACTCAAAAATTACAGAGGTTCACAATGGGGAGGTTCAACAATGGCAGAAATGGATCTGGTTGCGTGCATGTTCATAGCATAAGTGAATTGGAAAAGGGTTGGCAAGTATCCTAAGAATGAACTCATGAGGAAAGATGGCCATACTAGTCAGAATTCTAAGAGTGAGAATGGTGAGAGAACGCGTGAGTGCCAGAATGGTTAGAGTGATTAGACTGCATAATCGTGAGAGAGCCAGAATCATGAGAGCGATCAAACTGCAGAATCATGAGATAGAAAGAATGGTGAGAGAAAACCCCCACAATGGTGGAAATTCCCACATAAATCTACATGTGTCTTAGGTGACACTTGGCTCTTCTAGGAGCTCGTTCCTCTCCACTTGGAGTTGTTTCCTCTCACCAAGGAACTTATGATAACTGGGTTTATTTCCCAATTTTAGTATTTTCAGGAAATACATTATAATATTCCCTTGGGTTAAGCCCTCAAGCTTAGCCCCTCTTTTTTAGCCTCTCAGCCCCATCCCTTTCCCTACCCAATGGAGCTTAGTCCCCCATAACTCTTTCTTCGTGGTCGGTCTACACGCAACAATGTATTTTTATTAATAATATGCATAATTACATATACAAAAATAGGCTCTCTGGCCTTAGCATTTTGGCTCTCCGACCTAATAAACACATAAGACTCCCAGCTTAAAAATACTTGGCTCAACAGCCTATAACATCATTAATTATCATTACAATTCAACAAGGGCTTGGCCTTGGGGTATTACAACTTGTCTTCAAGCTCTTTGACCTCAACCACTCAACCTGGTTGCATTTAATTCTGAAAAGGCCAACAATATATATAAATAGAGAATCTCCAAGGTTATTTCTATCCTACCGAAGAAGATCAAGTGAGAAAATATTCTAAAACATCAAACACCCCAAGTCATTCTATTCGAGCTTGCAACTTATCTGTGACCTCCACGTGGCGTTAGGATCCAAGTAAGGGAATATTTGATTTCCTTATTTTAGGGTTAATGTTAGGTTTCAATTTCTTACTTTCCATTTGATTTTTCTTTCTTCATTCCCTCAATCAGTCATTTTTTCCCACCTCCATACCCTTGGTTAGCTCTACAATCAACATATGCCAATGCGTTGTGAACCCTCTTACCATTACCACAATTTATCTTTCACCAAGAAACCCTTTCTAGTCGGCCCTAATAACAATCACGAAGACATTGTTTCTTCGACCTTAGAACAAATCCCTATGTCGTGCATACTCTTGCTAATCCATGCAGTTCTAGATCAGAAGAGGTATTGGTAACCCTTCCGATGCGATCGAAAGAATTCCAAGAAAATATCTTTTGGGTTAACGCTCGTTTTCAACGAAATCATACTAAAATTCTTACTCTCACTCTCGAAAAGCTTAGAGTTATTTCCATCGAAAACATTACTACTAACTCCTTTGATGCGATCAGAGGAGTTACAAACATTTCCCCCACACTTCTCGAAATAATTAGGTATAAATCTTCTGACCATATCGAAGGAGTTACTCTCAACTCCTTTGATATGATCTGTAGAGTTTCAATTAACATCGATGATATTTATGCACATTCAATACTTTTGGTAAACTTTTCTAATGACTTATCAAAATAGCTGGGATTAACTCCTCCGACCGCATCAGAGGAGTTAAGTTCTTACTAACTCCTTTGATGCGATCAGAGGAGTTCTTACTAACTCCTCTGATGTGATCAGAGGATTTGTTCTTAACATCTATGATCAAAAAAATTTCAACCATCTCCCCACTTGTATCGAAACACTTAGCATAAACCTCTATGACCTACATCAGAGAAGTTAACATCTGGACCTTCGATTTTTCTTTTCAAAAGCATATTATCCACCCTTTCCTCCAAAGGTTTTACTAGGTTGCTTAAGAGTTCCTGCCATTATCCTGACATCTTCAGAGGAAGACCCTCTTTTTATGAATAGTCCCAATAACTCCTCTAGTATTCCTAATATTTTAGTTGCATTGAATGGTACATTATATCCTATTATGCTCTCTAAACCTATCATTTTGGCAGGTTCTAACATGTCACCAGGAAAGAAAACAATAGGAAAGGCATAAGGAGTCGAAGACTCTGGTAGTTCCCAACAAGTAGGAGAGATAGATATTATTGGGGACACATATGATGATACAACTAGACTTCTAGAAAAGGATGGAAAAACCTTGAAATGGGGAGAAGTTTACCACATGTTCAAAAAATAAAATTTCTCTGTTGAAGCTGAAGATCCAGTTGAGCTGCAAGCATTCAAAAATATTAGAAAATCAAGGATATTCAGGGTAGCTACACATCTATTAGTTCTCCCTTGTGTTGATTCCATCTCCTATATTTTGAAGAACACCGACATAAGAAGTAGACACATCTCCAATGCAAGAAATGATCCCATAGCTTCTTTTAGGCCATAGTTTTTAGCCAAATGATATCAAATTGAGGAGGGAAGCACAAGATTGGATGGTAAATGCCTCAGTGAGTTTGAGTATACACTGAATTTTTTTTCCCCAAATGGTATAAGGCAGACAAGAAGTTTAAATACATACCTAAAATTCGGTACCCGACGAGTGCCTTAAGAAGACCCTACCAATATTTGGTAGCCATGTTATGTAGGTTATATGGGGAACCCGATGCAACACAATTCCCCTTATCATGCATGCCTTTGATTTTTTTTCTGCGTGGATGTGGGGACTTCATTCAATTGGGTAGACATATTATCCGAGAATCTCACAATTGTTAGCTCCACAGTAAAGCAAGCCCAACCGAGAATGTTCCCTGGATTCCATATGTCTCCATACCTTCTAGACATAATGTGTATAGCTCACAAGTACCCTAACATGGGATGGATTTGGTTTCATTCCGACCCTGCAATCCACTTATATTGTAAACTGATTTGGTAGCACAAATACCGTGTGGAGTACCAAAGGATATGTGAGCACTTCCTTGCTCCATTACATGAATTTATCTTTTGCACCAGACCCCCATGCATGACTGACAAATCCATAACAGTTATAAGAAGGATTGGGGATTGGTATCTTATGGATCATGGTACTTACATAAGAATATATGGCACAATGAAGCCGCCATATCTACTTCCATGATTCATACCCAAAAAGCTCATCCTTCATAAAGTAGCATATCAAACTATTATACACGGAGTTGGAGGGATGTTGTATAGATTGAAGAAATGCATTTGGCCCCCACTACCTCTGTACGTTGGCAATTATTTCTTTGAAAATTCTAAAAAAACCAGGCAGAGGTAGATACCTTTATTTCCTATCTCTTTGGGGAAGAGAGATTCAAAACACATGATCCTAAGAGTATTGTCAAGGAACATTTCAATAATATCAAGTTTCCTTATGAGTATAATACAGATCTGTCGGAAGAGAAAGAAGTACACTGGAATGCCAGAACATATGATCAAGTTATTTTCAACAGGAATGGAGAATTGAAATAAAGAATTGTAGATGAGGAAAAGGCAAGGGAAGCGTCCAGGAAAGAGATAGAACAAGAAGAATATAGGCACCTCTCCCCTATTTCCATCTCATCACACTCAGGATCCGTAGAGGGAGAATAAGAGGTACCAACAAAGAATAAGAGGAGGGATAAAGAAAAAGTTTTAAAGAAGAAAAATGACATGAAGAAGCAAAATATTGAAGTTGAAAAATATAGAGATAAAGCATAAGCATAAGAAAAATCCACATCAAAACAAGAAATAATAGAGAAAGTAGAGAAAGAAGCAAAAGAAGCAGCAGGAAAATCTAATGAAGAAGAAAGACAAAAGAAAAAAACAGAAGACAGAAGGGATGACACACATCCCATGGAGGTGGACATCCTAGGAACATCTTCTATAGGTATATAAAAATATTTGACTGGAAGTGGTTTAGGACTCAGGCTTTGGGAGCCATTTCATCCTAGTGAAGTGTTGGATCTAAGGAGCTTCACTTATGACAACAAGAACAGTAGGATCATGCAGGAATGGGTAAAGAAAGTGTCGGTAACTGAAGCAACCCCTATCTCAGTAGTTACCCATATCCCAATAAGAGGAGGTGTTAGATAAGACCTCGTTTCCATAGCTAAGGATGGATCCACATTCATGAAGACCAATGTAGACAACATACAAAGGTTATGTCGAAAAAATGAATAAAAGGAGTTAAGGATCAAAGAACTGGAGGAAAGACTTCAACAGGTAAATATTGATGAGAGGAGCCTTCAAAACTTCAAATTCAACGCTGAAAAGGTAATAAACGAGATAGAATGATCTCTTATTGACATGTACACCCATCTTCACCTCTTACAAAATGTGGCTACAATGGTCATTGAGAAAAATAATTACGTATAGATGAAGTTGTCGCAATACAACACCATTCGTGAAGCCATATTATACATAGACAGATGGAAAAAAGAGAATCTGGATGCACCACCTGAGCTTTACCGACCATCAAAAGTTGATAAAAGACATAATTATATGCAGTAGATCATTGCCAATAGATATGACAAAAGGATGATAGAGAAGTCACCATATCTATGGAAATATGCTCGAGGATCCGTAAATTTGCCCAGAAACTTATCAGTAATGGTCGGCTCCCAATATTAGATGAACTTGGAAAGAACCTGGTGACAGAATAGCTGGTGAATACAGTACATGATAGCACAAATCACAGGAAGGAAGTAGTTGAAGCAACTACCTTCCTCTCCACAGATCTCATTGATCAACACTTGCTACAGCCAGTAAAGCTTCATACCATGGTACATGATTTCATGACAAAAATGGAAAAGGATATGGGCACTCTCGAGGACAATATCGTGTTGATCAAAGAAACATTAGAACAACTAATGTACAGAAGGATTGAATCACTATATGATGAACTGGAAGTTTGGAAATCCTACTTGAGCAACATAAATCCATAAGAAAAGTATAAAATACATATTTTTGTTTTGTTCTTTTCCTAACCAATCCCAATGTCTTCCCATTTTGTACACTTGTCATTAGGAATGAGAAGGTAAACCATTTTTGTAATTGATCCTTCAAGAAGAATATGAAGAGTCACATAGGGGTTACTAAAAATTTGTATAAAATATAATAGAACCCCATTTGAAAAGGATTTTTTGTCTTTTCAAGAAATGTATAGACTCAAGAACTGATTCAAGGACTTATACTTTTTAAATGAATATTGAAAATCCCTCACGGCCAGTTATGATAGAAGGACTTATTGGGTATGAACATATCTAAGATGAGAACTATTTCTGGTGAAGATGGACATTGTTTCTATGGACTGTAAGAATGTTATATTGTAATAGACTAATTCTCATACAATCTGTGTTATTCTTCAGTTTAGAGTATTTCTTTAAATATATTAATGCCTTGATAGTTGCAAGTTGTTAATGTATGCATTATTGTAATCTAGACTACTCTGGTTATACGTATTTTTATACACTTGTTTCTGATCTTGCTATTTTATATCAGTTATCTGTGTAGAAGTAGTGCAAGCTTTGGTTTCAACTTACAATTCACTGGTCACTTTATATGCTCCTAGCTAGGATAGGTTAAAGTAGGTTAGTGTTAATCTAGCTTGCATTTCATACATAGTCTTCATTTACATATTTACATTGCATATCCACTCATCACCCACCCTCATCGAGAAACTGGTCCACAACCATCCAAAACCCCCAAAAATAGTAACAATGGTAGCTGAGCCAAATTCTAGATGGGTCTCCTTATCCAAACAGTGTATAGTCTAGTTGGGACTATGTACCGGGGAGAACCTATTGTTGTTGTTGGGCGAATTTGAACTCGTCAATAGAATTAGCGCTAGAAGGAGGGCCATATTTATTGGCTCACATACATGAGTTAGACAATAACTGAAATCAGCCTTCAACAAGTAATCTCAATCCCCAGTCCACCTTGTTTCCTCGATTCAAGTCTGAACAAGAAGTTATCTACGAAGACTCAACGCCTAATTTTGGAAGTATCTCCGATAGTTCAGAAATACATACTGGGACTTGGTTCTGCATACCATGGGAAGAACTCCCCGAAACTCGTAGGATTACACGTGCTTACACAAAGCTGCTTGGAAATCTACCTATAGCCTCTAAGCTCCCTAGGAGGAACGAAACACATGTAGAATGACCCAAAACTGATCTCGATTTTTACATTGACTTCGTAGACTATCTCATTGAAAATTTGTTACAAGAAGTTTGAGTACCTTTGAGCAGGGCCGCACATTTCCTTTTTGAATCCGAAGAAGAATCCAAAAGCAAACAACTAGAAATTACCATAGAACAATTAATGGGAGAAAACATGAACCATAGAGAAGTTATACCTCGATGGAGGGCCCAAGGATATTTCAATCTGGTTGGACAACTGCATGAAATGCCAAGGAAATTTGATAAGCTCCTTCCAAAATTTGACCCAGATAAACCGGGGTCCTTGGAAGATCATGTGCATAATTTCTTTTTAGCCATACATCTTCTAGGTGTCGAACATGACGATGTGGTTTGCAGGATTTTTCCTTACACTTTTTCCAAGAAAGCCTCTACTTGGTATTTCATCTTACCTACTGGGTCTATTACTGATTGGGATAGTTTCAAAAGGCTCTTTATGAGAAAATTTGGAGAAATAAAAACAACTGTCTCTACATAATGAATTATGGGCTATCAAAATGGACAAGAGGGAAAGAGTAAAGGAATTTAACTAAAGATTTCTCAATGTCTTAATCAATTTTCCTCATGATGTAGCTCCCGCTCAGTCATTAGCTATTGAATATTACACATCTACATTAACCCCTTCCATAGGGATGTTTGTAAAACGAGCTAACAAAAACACATTAGCACTCAAATTTGATGAAGTAGAGACTATGGAAAGAGAGTTATCTGCATATGAACAACATTCACGTTAAGAAAC
Organism: Picea engelmannii; assembly: GCA_009831015.1. Taxonomy (NCBI): domain Eukaryota; kingdom Viridiplantae; phylum Streptophyta; class Pinopsida; order Pinales; family Pinaceae; genus Picea; species Picea engelmannii. The sequence continues at coordinate 135,464 of ML791364.1, forward strand.
TAAGTCATCTAGAAAGAAACCATATCTATTAGCTAAACCACCTAACATAGATTCAAAGGACATTAGCAATGCAGTCAAAATGGTTAATAATTTATCTAATGAAGTTGTGGACCTTAAAAATAATGTCAGTGGAGGATCATCGAAGCCACAGACTTTCCGCCCATTCTTTAAGAAACCAGATAACCCAACACAACCACCTAAACCACCACACATGGATTTCAACTTAGATATATTCAACAATGATAATTTGTGTTCTTATCATTAGCAGAATAACCCATAACAAACATGCCCTCAATGGGTCAAGTCTATGACCCTGGTGATAAATCAAGTGCTAGATCAACATTGTTTGGATGATGAAAGCCATGCGCAAGATACTGCTAATGTTACTGATAAAGCTTCCCCAGAATCTCTTATTCCCTTTTGGGACTGGTGTCCATAATCAGACAATGAAGAGATTGAGGAAATCCTTGCAAGAGATATGCAAGTTGTCAAAGCTGTTTCTCCAAAAGGTTATAAATTATGCAACAAAGGTCCAATATCTAACACTCCTTCCTCTAAAGGACATAACATACCTCTTAGGAAAATAACACCACCTATTGTCCTTCCAAAACAAAATGACATGACCCAAGGGATGACAAATAATACACCTGGAAAAAACATCTTAGCAAACAAAGATTAAACAAACACATATGGTTCAACATGGTATGATGTTAATATTAACTTGACAACAAATAATGAAAAAGTAGTTGAGGAAAAATCTAGTCATGATATCAACAACTTTGACTATAATGTAATTGAATACATGAAGAAAACAAAAGCTAATATTTCCATGTTTGGTATATGTTATTTAACACAACAACGCGAGATCCTATGCAATGATTTCAATCCTCATGATACTCTGAAAGGATTTTTCGTTGCTACTGAAGGCTTCATCCTCGAAAGTGATGCACAATAGATACACAAAGTGGAAATAGCATAAACTATAAATGCAACAAGCATAGGATCCTTTTCAAAATATTAGGTACCACCTTTTATGCTCACATATGAAATTTTTAATTTTAATGTACACAATTGTTTAGTAGATTTAGGTGCCTCTTCCAATATCATGCTTTTTTCTGTTTTCCAAAAAACAAACTTTGTTCCACAAATAATGAAAACCATGATCATACAATTAGATAGGACATATGTTAAAGTGAAAGGTGAACTCAGAGATGTTTTAATCAGGTTATCATCTAACCCCAAGGTTCATCAGACTATAGACATAGTTGTTGTAGACATATCGGAGAGCTACAGTTTTCTCTTAAGCAAAGATTAGTCATCCAAACTTAAATGTTATTTCTCTACTAATTGGTCTCATCTGTGGCTTCCTCATAAAATAAAATCCAATTAAATCCGTGTAAACAATGAGGCACACATGAAGCACACACTGACATAATTGGAAGGTAAGAAAAACACCATAATCTTTTCCTATTCCATTTTGGGTAATTACTTTTTCGAAATTGATTACGGTTGTTATGAAGCACAAAGATCTGAGATACCATCAAAATTACAATTAGGACTCCGCCCATGAATCCATAATAGCACTTGTCCAGTACTAACTAGCTTAGGATTTAGTTCAACTAACAAGACTAAGATTCCTGACATGTGGATCATGTTCTTCGATGGCTGTAAAGCACAGGATGGATACAAAGTAGGATGTGTTCTAATCGATCCTAGTCAAGGAAAAATGATAATATCACGCCTCTTAGATTTTTTATGTACGAAAAAAACTGTTGAATACAAAGCCTTACTTCAGGGCCTTAAAAAATCCAATGATCTTCAGGTTAAATATCTTAAGGTGTTTGGTGATTCTGAAATCATTGTTCAACAGGTAAGAAACAATATTAATTTCATGTCTCTGCATCTAAATTCTTATCAACAAGAGGTATGGAATATTCTTTAGTCGCTTCCTTCATTTAATATTTATTCTATACCTCATGATCAAAATATAGATGCAAATATATTGGCCAACACAACATCTATATTCATGCCACCTAATGATGGTTTTTCAATTGAAATTATGTCCAGGCCCTCTGTACTGGACAATTTCACAAGTGGGAGAGTATTTGATAGTGACTCGCAGATTATCAACTTTCTTACTAGTTCAAACACATTCCAAGATTCAGTGATCGATGATGAGATACATCAACAAGATTTGAAAACATATAAAGAAGAGACCAACAAGATAAAGATGAATTGTGTTCTGAAGAAAGTTTTGACTCTTGAAAAATTATTTGATTTACAATCCAAGTTCAGGAGGCTAGCCAATCCAAATACCAACAGTTCTACTATGATGCATCTCTTGGTCAATTTGGGAACATCTCAGTAGCCTAAATATGTTAATTTGGGCACCTTTTGTTCAGATACAGAGAAACATGCTTTTACAAAGTTTTTTAAGAAGTATCGAGATGTTTTTGCTTGGACGTATGATGATCTGAAAACATATGACATGCATATAATACAACACGTGATTTCCATCAAGGAAGGTATCAAGTTGTTCCAACAAAATCTTAGAAAGATACATCCAACTCTCTAACCCCTTATACATAAGGAAATAAAAAATTTATTGGATGCCCGAATCATTTTCAAAGTTAGACATTCAACTTGGGTGTCCAATATGGTTCCCATAAGAAAGAAGTCAGGAGAAATCAAGATTTGTATAGACTTTAGAAATATTAATCATGATTCTAACAAAGATAATTATCCAATTCCCCCAATGGAACAAATCCTACAACTTGTCTCTAGATCCGAACTATTCTCTCTATTAGACGGGTTTTCAGGATATAGTCAAGTTCCTGTGGCAGAACTAGACTGATTGAAAACTACCTTCCAAACTAAATGGGGAACATATGCTTACAGATGGATTCCCTTCGGTTTAATGAAAGCAGGAGCTACCTTCCAAAGGGAAATGGAAATTGTTTTTAAAGCGTTAATCAGTCAAAGCTTGGTGGTCTACTTGGACGATGTTACAATTTAATAAAAAAAGTGAGAATACCATTTGAAACATTTGAAATAGATTTTTGAATGATGCAGAAAATATGGGATTTCTATAAACTCCAAAAAGACCGTATTTGTTGTTTTAGAAGGATTTTTTTAGGCCACATCATTTCTAAAGATGAAATTTCGGTGGACCCAAAAAGAACCAAGGATATTCTACAAATTCCTCCACCACACAGTAGGAAATCTATACAATCATTCTTTGGTAGAATCAACTTTGTAAGAAGATTTGTTCCAGATTTTGCATAGATTGTAAAACCACTTCAAAGAATGATTAAAAAGGATGTTCAGTTTAAGTGGACATCGTTGGAGAAGGAAGTGTTTGAAAATATTAAAGCTGCTATAGCCACTGCTCCATCTCTGTGGAGTCCATATTTCTCCAAAGATTTTTTGTTGTATACATTTGCATCTGACCACTCTTTAGCACCAGTGCTTACGCAAAAGGAGGAGAAAGGGGATGAATACCCTGTTGCATTCATGAATACTAGGTTACAAGGTTTTGAACTGAACTATCCTTTGGTGGACATGAAAGATTTTTTTGTCCATAAATCCATCAAACAGTCCAGAGCTTATATCCTAAAAAATCATACTAAATCCACCGTCCAACACCCAGAAGTAAGGTCTCTCTTAGTTCAAAAATAACTTGTTGAAAGACGTGGAAATTGGATGACAGCTCTACAAGAGTATGACCTCTAATTCAAACCAGATAATGTTATGAAAGGTCAAGGCTTATATAAGTTAGTGACACAAGGAGTTGATGATGAAGAACCTACAATGTATACTCAACATGTTCCATATGTCCTAGCCATTGAAATATCATATTACAATGATCTTAAATATTACTTACAACATGGAACTACTCCATATCACCTCAATTCTAAACATAAGAGGGAACTACGAATGAAATTCTCATAGTATCAGTTGTTACATGGCATCTTGTTCAGAAATAGTTATGATGGAGTGTTACTCAGGTGCCTTGAAAAATAAGATGTTTGTAATGTCCTGAAAGATATGCATGATGGACCAACTGGTGGTGATTTTTGGGGAGACACAATATCCCACAAAGTGTTGAGAGCAGGATATTACTATCCCACACTCTTGAAAGATGCTCATGCACACTCAAGGAGTTGTGAAGCATGTTAGAAATCTATAGGAAGGGAATGAAAAGTTGTTATTCCTATCCAACCTGTAGTTGTAGAAGAATCATTCGAACAATGGGGTCTAGACATCATTGGTGAAATAAATCATCATTCGTCCAAGAAACACAGGTATATTCTGACCGCTACTAATTATTTCACATGTTGGATTGAATCAATACCTTTAGTCAAAGTGAATGAATAGGTAGTAATCAATTTTCATAAGCAACACATCATCACAAGGTTCAGAATCCCTAACTCTTTAATGTTTGATAATGCTACTTACTTCTCATCCTTGATGTTATCTGAGTTTGCATTAGAAAAGGGAATCATTTTAAAGTAATTAACAAATTACTACCCCCAAGGTAATGGTTTAGCAGAATCTACAAACAAGAACATCATCTGTATCCTTAAGACAGTCATAGTTGACCACAAGAGAAATTGGAAAAATGCTTAGCAGAATTCTCTATGGGTTGACTGTTTAACTGCTAAATCTTCCATAGGAACTTCACCTTATTTCCTTGTTTATGGGAAATAAGTTGTTCTACCCTTGAATATCTATCGCCCTTCCTTCCAACTCACACAACAATCTTGGGGAAGAGAATGCCCTTTCATCCAATGATGCATCGAAACCTTGCTAAATCTCGAAGAAAGCAAGTTTGAAGCTCACCAACAGATAGTAAAACACTAGTTTGATCAGAAGTATGCTGGTGAGAAAGAGTTCCAAGTTGGGGACTTATTTCTAAAATGGGACAAGGCACATGAAGATAAAGGGAAACATTCAAAGTTCCAACAACTTTGGCTTGGTCCTTACCCCATTAAGGAAAATATTGGCCAAGGAAACTTTCAATTACAAAACCTTCAGGGTGAAGTTGATTCTCTCCCTGTAAATGGCCAAATCCTCAAACACTGCATCAGTTAGCCATTGAGGCTTTTGATCACTTGTACATAAATAAAATCTTGTTTTTATTTTTTTTCTTTCATTTAGGTTGGTCCTCTTAAGTTCTTTTTGTGTCCTAGCATGTTTTGGTTAGTTCATTTTATTCTTCTTAATAACTACCTTGGTGATTTTTAACCCCCCCATAACTCAACACTAGTCACATATATAAGCATGGCACATCTGGTGCAGATAGCCTAAATATCTATGTGACATAATGTTAAATCCACATATTTCCCTAGACATGTAAGCCCATTGTGCACTATCACAAGTCATAATCCAGTGGAGGAACATAGCTTATCAATACAAAAAGACATCGGAGAGAAACAGACAGCCAAGGCAATTCACTTCACAACATATTACTATGTTATATGAGATAAACAAAAATGATCTAGATGAAATTTATACAGTATATCAAGAATCACAACTGAGGAAGTTTCCTCATCTATAATAAATTCAGTAGATATCACTATCATAGGTTCCATCCCTAGTGCCTTTAAAGGTTAACGAGAATCCCCCCATCCACCTATCTCTTTAAACAAAAGAGAATCAAACATTATAAAAGTTAAATTCTTGGGGAAAGGATTTCCAAATCACATGGGACATGCAAGTATCTTCGTCGGGGCTATGGACGCTCGTTGGAAGCGGAGCAACGCTTATGACACTTGGGTGACTCTGTCGAGGCTATAGATGCTCGTTGGCAGTAGAGTGACACTAGATAAATACACTATGACTTGTATTCTCAACATTCTTGAGGTTTTGTTCCCATTATACTACCTACATCTTCCTTTATATATATTTATCATATGAATAGAAATCAATTTGTAAGCAATATGGTAATTGGAAAATTCTCACTCCTCTTTGAGTCACCTCAGTTCTTTCAAAACCCAAGTTATGGGACCTATCTTTTCTCTCTTATTATTTTTCATGATGAGAGAACCCTTCCTAAATTATGTGTGGACATCATCTTACAGAGATTCATGGCTTCACCCTATGTTTCTCCATTTGTTGTGAAAAGCACTACAACCCTCCATTTTCTCTCTTTTATCCTGTATAATCCTCTGAAAAGTGGAGCCCCTCATATTTTGATCCTAAGAGAAATTTTTGAGGGCCTCTCTCTCAAACTTAAGATCCTTAGAAGAATCATGTTTCCCTTATAAAATCATGTTTGAATGAAAGCATTTGAAGACTTGGTTTTTTAAACCCAAACAGTTGAAATTGACAAAGTTAATAAAAACTCCTCCTATCATAATCAGAGGAGTTACTTCAAACTCCTTCGATTTGTATCAAAGGAGTTCTTTACTTCATTGATGATATGTAATGTTATTTCACAATTTAGAGGAAGCTCCTTCGATACAATTCAGAGGAGTTAGTTTTAACTCCTCTGATTCGTATCAGAGGAGTTTCTCCCATCGCTTCTGATATTATCGAAGCACTTGTCTTCAAGCTCTCTGACCTCAACCTCTCAGCCTGCCCACATTTAATGCCAAAAAGGACAAAAATCTATATAAATGGAGCATGGCCAAGGTTATTTATATCCTTCCGAATAAGATTGAGTGATAAAATATTTTAAAACATCGAGCACCCCAAGTCGTTCAGTTCGAGCTTGAAACTTATTTGTGAATTCCACATGGAGCTAGGATCCAAGTAAGGGAATATTTTCTTTGCTTATTTTGCGGTGAAGGTTAGGTTTCCTTCCAATTTATTACTTTCTGTTTCATTTTTCTTTCTTCATTTCCTCAATCTATCAGTTTTTTCCCACCGCCATACCCTTGGTTAGCTCTACAATCAACATATGCCAATGTGTTGTGCACCCTCTTATCGTTACCACGATTTTTTATTTTGCCCAGAAACACTTTATAGTAGGCCCTAATAACAATCATGAAGACATTGTTTCTTCGACCTTAGATCGAATCCCTAAGTCTTGCATACTCTTGTTGATCCATGCAGTTCTAGATCGAAAGAGGTCTTGGTAACCCTTTCAATGCGATTGGAATAATTCCAAGCGAATCTCCCGATTTAACACTCGTTTCCAATGAAATCATACTAAAAGTCTTACCCTCACTATCGAAAAACTTAGAGTTCTTTCCATTGGAAAAATTACTACTAGCTCCTCTAATGCCATCGGAGGAGTTACAAACATTTCCTCCGCGCTTCTTGAAATACTTAGGTATAACTATTTCGACCATATCATAGGAGTTACTCTCAACTCCTTTGATATGACGAGAAGATTTTCAATTGACATCGATGGTATTTACGCGCATTCAATACTTTTGGTAAACTCTTCCGATGACTTATCAGAATAGTTGTGATTAACTCCTTCGATCTCATAGGAGGAGTTCTTACTAAATCCTTTGATGTGATCAAAGGAGTTTTCTTAACATCTTCAATCAGAACTTTTTCAACCATCTCCCAGCTTGTATAGAAAAACTTAGCATAAACCTCTCCAACCTGGATCAGAGAAGTTAACATCTAGACCTCTAATTTTTCTTTTCAAAATCCTATTCTCCACTCTTTCCTCCCCAAGTTTTACCAAGGTTCTTAAGAATTCCTGCCATTATCCTGACATATTCATAGGACGACTCTCTTTTTCCAAATAGTCCCAATAAATCCTCGGGTATTCCTAATCATTTAGTTGCATTGAATGGTACATTATATCCTATTATGCACTCTGAACTTATTTTTTTGGCAGGTTCTAACATGTCACCACGCAAAAAAATGACAAGAAAGGCATCAAGAACCGAAGCCTCTGGAAGTTCTCAGTAAGAAGGAGAGATAGAGATTATTGGGGCCACATATGATGATACAAATGGACTTCTGGAAAAGGATGGAGAAACATTGAAATGAGGAGAAGTTTACCACATGTTTAAAAAATCAAATTTCTTCACCAAAGATAAAGTTCCAGACGAGCTTCAAGCGTTCAAAAATATTAGGAAATCAGGGATCTTCAGGGTAGCAGCACATCTAAAAGTCTCCTTTTCGCTAATGCCATCTCCTGGATTTTGAAGAATGCCAACATAAGCAATATATACATCCGCAACACAAGAAAGGATCCCATAGCTTCTTTTAGGCAAGAATTTTTAGCCAAATGCTATCACATTGAGGAGGGAAGCACAAGATTCGATGGTAAAATCCTAAGTGAGTTTGAGTATACACTGAAATATTTTTTCCCCAAATGGTATAAGACAGACAAGAAATTTAAATATAGACCTAAAATTCGATACCCCGCGAGTGCCTTAAGAAGACCCTACCAATATTTGGTAGCCATGTTGTGCAGGTTATACGGGGAACCCGATGCAACACAATTCTCTGTATCATACATGCATTTTATTTATTTCTACATGGATGTGGGGAATTCATTCAATTGGGCAAACATATTATCCGAGAATCTCATAACTTCTATCTCCACAGTAAAGCAAGCCCAATCAGTAATGTTCCCTGGCTTCCATATGTCCTTGTACCTCCTGGACATAATGTGTATATCTCAAAAGTACTCTAACATGGGATGGAGTTGGTTACCTGTCGACCATGCAATCCACATATATTTCAAAGTGCTATGGGAGAACAAATACCATGTGGAGTACCAAAGGATATGTGATCACTTCCTTGCTCCATTATATGAATTCATATTTTGTACCACGGTCCCATGAATAACTGAGAAAGCCATAACAGTTATAAGAAGCATCGGGGATTGGTATCTTATGGAGCATGGTACTTACATAAGAATATATGGTGCAATTAGGCCACCACATATACTTCCATGATTTGTACTCGAAAATATCGTCCTTCAGGAAGTAGCATATCAAACTATTATACAGGGAGTTGGATGGATGTTGTATAGATTGAAGAAAGCAATTTGTCCCCCACTACCTCTGTATGTTGGAAATTATTTCTTTGAAAATACTAAACAAGCCTAGGAAGAGGTAGATACCCTTCTTTCCTATCACTTCGGGGAAGAGAGATTCAAAAGAAATGATCCTAAGGGTATTTTCAAGGAACATTTCAATAACATCAAGTTTCCTTATGAGTATACTACATATCTGTGGGAAGAGGACGAAGTACACTGGAACGCCAGAACATATGATGAATTTATTTTCACCAAGCATGGCCATCCAAAAGGAAGAATTGCAGATGAGGAAAGTCCAAGGGAAGCAACCAGGAAAGAGGCAGAACAAGAAGTTGGGCACCTCTCCCCTATTTCCATCTCATCACACTTGGGATTTGAAGAGGGAGAAGAAAAGGTACCAGCAGAGAAAAAGAGGAGGGATAAAGAATATTTTTTAAAGAGTAAAAATGGCGCGAAGAAGTGAAAGATTGAAGCTGACAAAGCTAGAGCTAAAGCTAAAGAAGAAGCAAAATCCACAGCGGAACAAGAAATGATGGAACAAGCAACAACAAATCAAGTAGAGAAAGAAAAAAAAAAAGCAATAAACAAAGTTGTTGAAGAAGAAAGACAAAAGAAAAACACAAAATACAGAAGAGACGACACATGTCCCATGGAAGTGGACATCCTGAGAACATCTATTGCAGGTATAAAAACAAATTTGATAGGACGAGGTTTAAGACTCGAGCTCTGGGAGCCATTTCAACCTAGCGAAGTGTTGGATCTAAGGAGCTTCACTTATGATAGTAAGACTGGTAGGATCGTGCAAGAACGGGTAAATAAATTGTTGGTAACTGAATAAGCCCCTATCTCAGTAGTTACCCATGTCCCAGTCACAGGAGATATCAGAGAAGACCCTGTTTCCACAACTAAGGCTGGCTCCACTTTCATGAATGCCAACATAGACAACATACAAAGGTTATGCCGACAAAATGAAGAAAAGGATTCAAGCATCAAATAACTGGAAGAAAGAATTTAGTAGGTAAATATTGATGAGAGGAGCCTCCAAAGCTTCAAAGTCAGCACTGAAAAGGTCAGAAACGAGCTAGAAGGATCTCTCATTGACATGTATGCCCATATGCACCTCTTCCAAAATGTGGCTACAATGGTCATTAAGAAATATAATCACGTACAAATGAAGCTGTCTTAATACAACACCATTCACAAAGGTGTATCAGACATAGATGAATGGATAGAAGAGAATCCAGATGCACCACCTGAGCTTTATAGGCCATCAAAAGAAGAGAGAAAGACATATTTAAATGCATTGGATCATTGCCAATAGATAAGACAAATGGATGATAAAGGAGTCACCAAATCTATGGAAATATGCTCGAGGATCCATAAAGCTACCCAAGAACTTATGAGGAATGGCTAACTCCCAAGATTAGATGAATTTGGGAAGAACCTGATGACAGAAGAACTGGTGAATGTAGTACATGATAGCACCAACAGTAGGAAGGAAGTAGTTGAAGAAACTGCCTTTGTCTCCATAGATCTCATTGATCAACACTTTCTACAACCAGTAAATATTCATACCATGGTATAAGATTTCACGACGAAACTGGAAAAGGATATGGGCACTCTCGAGGACAATATTGTGTTGATCAATGCAACATTAGAACAACTATCGTACATAAGGATTGAATCACTATATGATCAACTGAAAGTTTGGAGAGCCTACCTGAGCAATAGAAATCCATAAGAAAAGGACAAAATACTTATTTTTGTTTTTTCCTTTTCCTAACCAATCCCAATTTCGTCTCATTATGTACACTTGTCATTAGGAATGAGAAGGTGAACACGTTTTGTAACTACTCCTTCAAGAAGAAGATGAAGAGTCACATAGGGGTTATTAAACATTTGTATAAAATAGAATAGAACCCCATTTCAAAATGACTTTTTGGCTTTTCAAGCAATGTATAGACTCAAGAATTGATTCAAGGACTTATACTTTGTTAATGAATATTGAGAAGCCCTTAGGGCCAGTTGTGATAGAAAGAATTCTTGTGTATGATCAAATCTAATCTGAGAACTATTTTTGGTAAAGATGGGCAGTGTTCCTATGGAATGTAAGAATGCTATGTTGTGATAGAATAAATCTCATACAATCTATGTTATTCTTCAGTTTAGAGTATTTATTTAAATATCTTAATTCCTTGAGATTTGTGATTTGTTAATGTATGCATTATTGTAATCTAGACTACTCTAGTTATACGTATTTGTATACAGTTGTTTCTGATCTTTCTCTTTTATATCAGTTATCTATGTAGAAGTAGTGTAGGACTTGGCTTCAACTTACAACTCACTGGTCACTTTAGTATGCTCCTAGCTAAGATAAGTTAAAGTAGGTTAGTGTTAATCTAGCTTGCATTTCATACATAGTCTTCATATACATATTTACATTTCATATCCACTCATCACCCACCCTCATCAGAAAACCAGTCCGCAACCAACCAAAATCCCAAAAAATAGTAACAATGGCATTTGGGCCAAATTCTGAATGGGTTTCCTAATCCAAACGATGTATAGTCTATTTGGGACTCTGTACCGGGGATAACCCCTTGATCTTTTCGAGTGAATTTGAACCCTTCAACAGAATATAAATACACTATTCCAAAATATGATTCCTTAAATACAATATTTTCCAAAACATCTCTCCAATGGTTGTACTCATGCCTCATTCTTAGTTCTAAGCGTAAAGTTACAACATTCACATGCTGCAATTTCCACCTTCTTAATACTACATAATTATTTTATTAATTTAGGAGAAACTTTTAGTGTCCAATTTAAAGTTCTGGATGGATATATGTGTTCTCCTCCTCGACACCTTTCTAATGGCTTTTCGTTTTCTCAAATCCAAGCTTTGAACTGAAAGTTATGGTTCATGGAAGTCTTGATTATTTTTCCCAATTTATCCATGTATGCTACATGTATCTTATTTCTCTTCTTGCACATTTTTACATATCTATATCCCAAATCTGGATCCATGGATGTCTTCTATGGTTCATAATCTTTCTATAGATTTCTCATGTGCCTCAACCAAACTTCTAAGCAAGGAGTTATTCCCTTTGGAATTAGACTAGTCCCAAAATTTTACCTCAATTGTTTTAGTCGTAACTTTCTCATATGAGTTTTGCTTTGTGCTCATAATAACTCATTAGATTGCTCTCTTTGAGTTATTTTATTTATATTCTCATGGGTTTTTGTTTTCCTAAAAACGTTGTTTAGGGCCTAAAAATTTCCCCGCAAGTTAATGACCTTCAAAAACCTGAAAATTTCATAGAAAATTGACTATTTTTAGTGTTTTAAGAATCCTTTAATTTGAGCCATTGATCTCAAATCGAAAGAAATATTGATCGTTGATCCACTCTCTATCGACAATAAGTGATCATATATTCCTTATTATAAACCAAACTTTCCCACCAATCTCCTCGATGCCTAATCATCGACCATCGACCATCAATCATTTCTCTTCACAAATCAAAAGTCGCCCACAAATCGCATTGATCCTCGATCATCGACGATTGGCCATTGGTGAATTTCTTTGACGACCAACTTAGTTACAATTTCACCAAACCCCGACCATTGGTTTTCGATCATCTCTTGTCCGATGTGGAAACTATGATGACATGGCATGAAATGTCATCCCGAGGCAATGACTTGTCTGACATGGAATGATACATGGATGTTGGCGTGGCATGCAACTTCATCACCCTCTTTTCCTCTATCGACGATCAACCATTTCTCTTGGACGAATTTAAAAAACCTTGCTAAATTTGTCGATGCCTAATCATCGACCATCAACGATCGAAGATTTCTCTCAATCAAATGAAAAATATCACCAAATTTTTTCGATCTATGATCATCAACCATTAGTGATTGACGATCCCCTTTGGATGCATGAAACCTTCACCAAATTTTCTCAATCCTCAACTGTCGGTCATCAATGAATTTTGTTGGCAAACTTCGACACTTAGAAATTTTGGCCAAATTCCCAGATGAATATGGATCATCGATCTCCCACTCAAAATCATCTCATCTATTGATTATGTTCTAACATCCCAATGAATGAAATGGATCCAGACCATCAATTTATCTCATCTTCCCAATTGCTCAAAATTAATTTCGGTTGTTGATCTGGTAACTTTGAAAACATTTGAAGTTTTTAAATTTATTAAAATGAATTTGGTTCATTGATATCGAGATCGAACACGATCTTGATTTATCATCTTTGCCCAAATTATACAGTGGCCATTAAAACATGAATATCAACCTTGCAGGTCAAATTTAACTCTGGAATACGACCGATTAATGCCATTAAACATTTCAAACATTTTTTAGGCAGCTAAATATTGAATTTTCCCACGAATTTGGGGATTTCCGCTATGTCTCTCCACTATTTTCCCTAAATTCGCCCAGTTTGAAGTCTGTAACAATGAATTTTCCCAGATCCACATTGATTCTTGGCCCATATGGGTCGAGTATTGAAACAATAGCTCTGATGCTGCTCTATGACATAGCCAACCCCCCAACTGGGTCACATCACTGCTAAAACAACTCAATAAAAATGTATGATACCAAATCTAAATGTTGAAATAAAACACATCATGACATTCCAGCTCATGCAATTTTCTATGCTACTTAAAAATGTAAATGCAACTACTTTAACTGTGCATAAAAACAACTAACCAACATACAACAACATTCAACCAAAAAAATAGATATTTGAATGAATCATTCTGCTCACAAAAAGTAGCATTTAACTAAGATAACTCAGAGTAAATTGCTCAACAAATATATCAACATTTAACATGAATAAACATAACAGATAGGAATGCTTATCTTATAAAAGTATGCAACTCTTTGTAGAGTATGGACGTTCCTCCCAACCATAGACCTATTATTCCAATTCTCAATAGCAAATCACCCTCGAGTTGGGGCTATTAATCCACATGAGATGGTGATCCCTAAGGCTAGCTAATGCCCCCCTCTCAAACAGTCAAACTCACAACTAATTCTAGTCCACCCGCCCTCTTCTCCTCAACCTGCACAACCCAAGGGATGGAATCCCCCTTCACTACTCATAGTCCCTCAGGCCTTTCCACTCCCCTCTAGGGATTCCAACATAGGTTGGACAAAAATTCTACTTGTTGGGACCTCAGGAATTCGACAAATGCAACATGAATTTACCTAGCAAAAAAATGCATGCTTCCTTGGTGATTTTTGAACAACAAGTTACTCTCAGGTTCACATCCTCTTTCTCCATGAATTTTCAACTCCCAAACAAATGCTAAATTTTCCCACAACAACTACCATCAAGCTTAAGCACTTAGAACTTATTTTCTACCCAGAAAACTCCATGTAAAAAACTAAAAACGTGAATGTTTAATGATTCTAGTCTTCTTGCCATACAAATTTCCTCTCTTTCTCTTAGTTGCTTGACTTGCACAAGTTGATTGTACTCAACCCCCATGCTCTCAATAACTATGATATGTGACTCTCACACCCACCCTCTTACATGAATTCAATGATTGGGCTCTAGAAGACTCAACAACTGATGGAAGGTCCATGGTAAGGATAATTTAGAAAGAAATAAGAAATGTGTGTTGGTTTAATAGACATGGGTAAACTCTTCCCCCATTGTAACCCTTTCCTCTCTTGTGGAAACCTACCCCCCAAATCTTTGCCCGTGTCCATTTGCAACTAACAATACATTTTATTCGTTATATTAAATTTACATTATTTATTCAGTCATACATTACATTTACAATATACTTCACTAGTTTGGGGTTTGAAAATGGAGGTGTTATACTTAAACTCAACATTTTTTGATAAAATTTGTTGGATAGCTATAGTAATATGTCCTTGAAAACACCTCCAAACTTTAGAGTCTAAATCAAATAATTGAAGGTGTGATGGTCTAAATATTGTGGCCCTCTCATGTTGAAATATGTAAATATGGAAAAAAAAAAAACTAATTTTATGTATGTAATATTTATAAATATTGAGGATGCTCCTACATATGTAGGTGAAAACTAGATAATATCTCAAGATATTAGAAGTATAAATAAAAATGGGTATGAAAAATATATAAAAAAAAATGATTTACTAAGATATGTAGTGTAAATGGAAAAAAACAAAAATGGTTGCCCAAGTAATGTAAAAGGAAAAAATAAAAAATGGCCGCCTACGATATGTAGTATGTAGTGTAAATGGAAAAACAAAGAAAGGGAGGACGTTAATTTGAAAAGTGTAATGGAAAGGGGTTTCAACAAAAGCATTTTTAAATGTAAAATAAATTAAAGATATTCTATAATATATTGATTGTGTAAATTCTATGACAAATGTTTAAAAATAATAGTAGTGGATAATCAATCCATGAAAGAAATTTTGTAGTGATTCATTAAGAAAAATTATGTAATTTAACCATGTTATATTATGATTTTTTTTAAATCATTTTTATATAAAATTTAATTAAAATTTTAAAAGAATTATTGGAATTATAAATATTAGTTGTTGAGATTGTATAATTCAAATGTAATGGGGATTTTTAAGGATGTTGAATCCATTTTTGTAATTAAAAATACAAATTCAACAATGAAAAAATACAATTTCAACAATTCTTTTATAAGCAGATTATGATAATAATTGTTGAAATAATACAAATCATAAAACATTTAAACTTCTCGATAACAAAAAAATTGTAATAAAAAATATGAAAAATCGTCCATTTAACACACAAAGACAAACAACTCCTAGAATGCTAGAAGATTTGTTACAAAATCATAAGTATCCTAGTGGCAAGTTGTGTGCACCTAAGGCTGATACCAGTAATGTGCACATTCTCCAAACTACGATGAAGTCCAAGCAACTATGGATACCTTATTTTGCAAGTTAAAGTCTTACATCATTATCGCTCTATGGTTCTGCACATATATTATTGTTATGGACATCAGAGTGAGAGGCATAAGTAACCAAGCCCCTTCCATAATGTTAACGCGAGAAATGGAGAAGTAAAGGGTTTTGAAATGCATAATTTTAATGATAGCATTGGGATATTTGAAATGCATAATTTTAATTTTTTAATTTTTTTTCTCAATGGTTTCTAAATATTTTTATTAAAACTTTTTATACGGATTTAGTAGTATATGTTTTTTTGTGTTCCACTTTCTTTTTAGGTGGCATATTTTTTTGGCTTCTAAAATAGTTCTTTATACGCTTACAAAATATTTTTTAGCTTATGCTTATATTATTTCGTACATCTTTCCAAGGTTGCCTCTATTACTATTGATTCATTTTCTTTATGGTTCTGTTTCAATCAGATGTTTGAAACGATCAATTTCTTAGAATTGTGGGAACTCACGAAAGAGATATTAGACTTCCCTTATATGCATTGATGATAAAAAGATTTACCTTCCTTGACCAGATGATAGTGGTTTACCTTTCTCATGAAGATGGAATCCCTCATATACATGTTAGGACAACCAAACACTACATGGAACACATCAATGGGTACAATACCCACCTCTAGTTCATGAATAAAGTTTTTATAAATAGAAAATTTAAACTTAGTCAACTGTTTGATAACTTTTAAATCTACATTCTTATTTACCCATCCCAAGAGATATGGATGAGCATGATTGTGCACCTCTAAGCCAAACTTACATACCAAGTCCTTTGCAATGAGATTGCCTTACGAACTAATATCGAATAAAGCATCTACTTTGTTCTTCTTGATCTAAATCTTGATATGGAATAACTTTGTTATCTCATTCTCCTCATTTTAATAAAGGATACTTAGGTCCACCTCCTTCTACACTGTTGTGCAGACTATTTTCTTATCCACATCTAAGATGATTTCTTTCTCCTTTCTTGCTTCCATGCTTATAAGAGTCTTCTTCATGCATTGCACCCTAGTTATAATTGTTGGGATTCAAATCTAGATGCAACATCAAGCATTTTTCGGTAGTGTGACCACCAATGTTGCAATGGTCACATTTGTTGTTAGGGTCCTTGCACACATTTTAGTGGTGACAATCTTCTTATTTTCCCCTTAACCCTTCTTTAAAGTGCCTTGTTGGTTAGGGTGCTTCAAACCACTTGATTGCCCCTTTTTCTTGTCAAAATTAATGTATTGGATCTGCACATGACTAATCTATATCCTTGGGTTTAAATGGCATAAGGTTACTCCTTATGTGAATGTAAATGTCACCCATGTACTCAATGACCATTCCTAAGTTCTTGGGAGAGCTCCCCAACTTATTGTCAACTTTCTTTTAGAACTATATAGTGTACTCTTGTATATTATTTCCTTGCCTTTGTCAATAGTAGTTTCATTGAATCCTCTAGTCATTTTCATACTTGATAGAAAGAATGGGACTTGAGGAATTGTTGAATACCTCCCACTCAGTTACTGATGGGTTTTTGTCCAACCTAAGGGTCGTGACATAACTTTCCCACCTATTAGTATGTGCATAAAATTCTAGCTTAAGTGTGGAGAAGTTTATTTTATGCTCATTCCCTGCATGATGCACACAAAAATGCACTGATCTATAAACTATCATGGATATTCCACTAGAACAGTTCGTCACAACAGATCTAATAAATAAAACCGAAATCTACCTATGAAGGTTAAATTCCTTTATATTTACAAAATATTTGGTTACTGATTTTCTATTTATGCATGAAATAGATAAAATTCAGAAAATAAATAACATTAAAATACAATTGCACAGCATCCAAAAAATGACATAAGATATGACCTAGGAAACCCAATATAGGAGAAAACCCAACTAGAAGGTGAGGTTGCGCTGCTCTCTTTTCTTTGATATATAAATGATGAAAGTACAAACAAAGAGGCACTCTCTGTGGAGTTTCTTTTGACCCATGGCCTGTATGGATGCTATAGAATCTCTCCTCCTCTGTTATGCTCACATAATACCACTCTTATATGTTTTTCTCATCTATGGAACAAGATACAATGCAAAATAATGGAACCTCTTCTCCTCCTAATGGCCCAGTGTTTAACATAGCTCGATAGCCATATAGGGGTAGGTTTCTTACTTCCTCAACCCTCAATTGTGGTAGGGTTTTGAAACTTATATAATATTCTTTAAATTCCTCACATGGATAGCCCCATATGCATGAGTAATGGGGATTGATGTGGCATCCTCTCATACCATGGTGGTCAACACGATAGGTCAACTTGCGGGAGGCATAACTTTTTCATACGAACTCCAATTGATGAACGATTTGCACTGTTGGAAAGGTCTCAGAGTGTAGAAAACCATCAAGGGTGTGTTGATTTTTCAATAAGCTAGGATCAATCATGAATTGCATTCCATTTTAATCATTTTAATTGAACCATAAACAATTTGTTGAAGCAACCAAGATCACAAGAAGAAATACCATGCACAAGTACACAAGAAGTATCCTGGGAAACCCTTCTCAAAAAGGGAAGAAAATACAACCAATCCTTTTCTATATTCTTCAAGAGAAATACCTCCCATAGCATAAACCTGGCACACAAAAGGGTTCTCACAAAACCTAGAAGACTAGCACCCAAGAGAGGTGTGCACTTTTCCCAAGAACAAGTACTTGTTGAAATTTGCAAACTCGCACTTGTGTTATATTCCTTAATGGGGAATTTACCTTTATTTATATTACATTGAGCCTATCAACAATAGTGTCTATTGGAACAATAGGGCTGACCTCAATAACTCAAAATATAATTAATAATTACCATATTAATTATCTTTTACATTAATTATCTTTCACTTTATGGTGAGGCCGACCTGTACCCTTTACATCACAAATAGGGTTACAGGTAAGTCTGACTCTTGTACAATATAGCAAGGGGTCTCATACACCCACTAGTGCTCAGCCACTAGGGGCACATCCATCTATTCTCAACCACAAGGATGTCCACATCTCTATCTCCCTGCGTCTCACAGGAGAACCACATTCACTAGTGCTCAACCACTAGGATCACATTCATCTGTGCTCAGCCACAGGTACATCCAACTCAACATATCTCTTTCTCACTGTGTTTCACAGGAGAATCATCTGGAGTATCACATCGTCTCAACTCTCTGTACAGAGGAGACTAGTACATCGTTTCATCTCTGTCTTAGAGAGAACGACACACAAAACTCATGGGATTCCCCACACAGGGGCACACAACATTCCATCTCTGTCTCAAAGAGGAACCACACACCTATCTCATGGGCTTCCTCACCCCACATAAGGTCACAACGTTCCATATCTGTCTCATAGAGGAACCACACACCCATCTCATGGAATTCCTCACCCCACACAGGGACACAACGTTCCATCTTTGTCTCAGAGAGGAACCACACACCCATCTCATGGGCACACCCAACTCATGGGCTCTCTCTCAGGTCGAATCACTCACTCTATATTTTGGAGGATGTCTCACACATCTGTAATCATCAAAACTCCCTCTCAGGTAGGGAGACATTCTCCACCAGGCCAAGTCTCTCACAGAAGTACTCAAACTTCGTCTTGGCAAGTGGTTTGGTGAAGATGTCTGCAATCTGAAGATGGGTAGGAATGTAATGCATGTGTACTATTTTCCTCTACACCATGTCTATGATATAGTGATATTTTATCTCTATGTGTTTCGATCTATCATGAAAGAAAGGATTCTCAGAGAGCTTCACATAGCTCTAGTTATCACAATGAATAGTAGTAGGATCCATCTCATGATCGAATAAATCTATCAGAAGTTTGTGAAGCCACACTACTTCGCGGACTGCCACACTCAATGATATGTACTCTGCCTCTGCGGTACTCAATGCAACAGAGCTTTGTTTCCTGCTACACCAGGAAACCATGCCAGACCCTAAAGTAAAGCAACATATCCCTCCAGGCTCAAGTCTACACTGGATGCATATCTCAGGCCATATCCAAGTGTGCCTTGTAGGTATATAAATACATGTTTTGCTTCTATTTAGTGAGTCTGTCTCGATTGGCTCATGAACTGGCTAAGAAATTCACTGCATAACATATACTAGGTCTGGTGTTAACTAGATATATCAGTGATCCAATCAATTGTCTATACAAGTGTGGATCAATCTCTCCTAAATCAACATCACTCATCTTCCTTAAATACATCACCATTGGTGTAGGCATGGATTTGTATTCTGTCATACCAAACTTTTTCAATATCTCCACAATATATTTTCCTTGACTCGGGAAAATCTCATTTGTCCTCTTACATACTTCTAGTCCCAAGAAGTAATGCATTAAGACTAAATCCTTCATCTCAAATTTAGCAGTCGATGCTTGTTTTCATTCAACAATGAGTCTCTCTGAACCGGTGAGGAAAAGGTCGTCCACATATAGGACCAAGATTAAGCACTCATTTCCATCAATGTGATAATATAGGTTTGGATCAACAACACTCTTGTTGAAGCCCAAACTCATCAGGAATCCATCCATTTTCTCGTACCAAGCACGAGGTGATTTCTTTAGTCCATACAGGGATTTCTTCAACCTGTGCACATGATATTTTTTGTTGTGTATAACGAATCCTTTTGACTGCTTGATATAAACTTCTTCCTCAATTTCACCATTGAGAAAGGATGTCTTTACATGCATATGTTGTATATTCCAACCCATGGAAGAAGCTAGTGCAATGATGGAATAGATGGAAGTGTATCGGGATACTGGAGCAAAAGTCTCATCATAGTCAACTCCCTCTATTTGCGAGAAATCTCTGGATAAAAATCTCGCTTTGTATTTCTCGATGCTTCCATCAGCTGCATTCTTGATTTTATAAATCCATTTGGAAGTCACTACGGATTTTCCTTATCGTCTCAGAACTATATCCCATACATCATTTTTCAATATAGACTGATATTCTTCTTTCATGGCATCTTGCCATACTATTCACCTGAATATTCTCCATGACAAGGAGGCCCAGAGACAATGATGTGGCTCATGGCTGAAAGGTAGCTTGAGAATATCTTTGGTCTCTTTCTTTCTCTGGTTGTCCCTTGAGGGGTTGTATGTCTCTCTGCTTCCTGTAGAGTTTTTCGGGCCCAAGCATGCCTTTTATGTCCTACTGCAATATCTCTGGGCATGTCAATTAGAGAAATTGGATTAGCTGGAACAACTAGAATAATGTTTGTCTCCCTCTAAAATGTTGAAGGGGGAGAAGGTATTTTCTCACTATCAATATCCATCTGAGATTCTCTGGATCTTTGGAAGGCTATCTTTTCTTCAAAAGTAACATCTCTGCTTATCTCAATCTGTCTCTGACTGGGAATGTAGATCTGATATGCCTTCGAGGATTCACTGTAACCTACAAATGTACCCTTTCTCCCTGAAGGGTCTAGCTTGGATATCTTCTCTTTGGGTACATGAAAATATACTCAGCACCCAAATATCCCAAAGTTTCCAATTTCAGGCTTCACTCCAGTGAAGGCTTCTTTTGGAGTTATGTTCTTCAAGATCTGATGAGGACTCATGTTCTGAACATACATTGTTTCCATGCATGCTTCTTCTCATAGATTCATAGTTGGAATCTAATCATGTATCATTTCTTTGGTTTCTTCAATGATAGTTCTGTTCTTCCTTTCTGCAACCCCATTTTGCTAAGGATTGTAAGGAACAATGAACTCCCCCTTGATCCCTGCTTCAATACAAAAATTGTTGAAATATTTGGAGGTGTATTCTCCTCCATTATATGATCTTAGTACCTTGATATTTTTTTCCGGATAGGTTCTCAACCTGATCTTTGAATTATTTAAATTTAGCAAGGACTCCATCCTTGTTCTTTAGGAAGTAAATCCAAGTTTTCTGAGAGTGATCATCTATGAAGAGTACATAGTACAAGTAACCATTCAAAGATGCAACAGTCATTGGCCCACACACATA
This sequence comes from Picea engelmannii, assembly GCA_009831015.1. NCBI lineage: Eukaryota > Viridiplantae > Streptophyta > Pinopsida > Pinales > Pinaceae > Picea > Picea engelmannii. Next base: position 157,362 of record ML791364.1, read on the forward strand.
TGAATGTATCAAGTCCAATATTTCCTTGGATCTATTGTCACTACTCAAGAAGGACCTTTTAACATTCTTCCCAAGAGAACAACCTTTCCAAACACCTTTATGTTGAATCTGTATCTCTAGAAGACCTGTTACCATTTTCCTTAGAGATGGGAGAGCTCTATAATGAATGTGAGTAAGTCTTCTATGCCATAGCTCAGTCGAGTTGATAGTGTCATGTAACAAGGCTTGGAGTGGTTTGATGGTTAATATGTACAAGTTTCTTTCTTGAACAACAATTACCTTGGTAGAATTTATGTGTGAGTCTTTATGCCATGCAATAACTCTTCCTTCTGAAAAGGTAACCTTGTAGATTTTGTCTTCCAAGGCAGAAATGAAGACAAGGTTCCTCTTCATTCCAGGTACATATAGTACTTCATTTAGTTGAATATGCATATCTGAATCTAGTTGGAAGGTATAAGTTCCAACCCCTTTCACATTATATCTGGCATCGTCTCCAAGGACAACATGTAGATGTGTCTCTTTCTCAACAAAATTTGTTAGGTGATCTCTAAAACCGGTCATGTGCCTAGAGGCATCACTGTCAATTAACCAAGTATTATCATTGGTAGGGACCATACATGAGAGTGTTGTGATGTTGATGTCTTCATCTCCTTGAAGTCTTGGCTTCTAGTAACTGAGTTTTCTTGATCCACCAATCCTATCTTCCATCATGATTTTGTTCATCATATTTTTAGATTCTTCACAAACCTTATTCAATTGGGCTAGAAAACCTAACGTCTAGGCTAGGATAGCACTTTTAGGTATTATGACTGTCAACAATAATCCTTGAAGGATAGGAGAACACTAGTGAGCTAAATGTCTCCTTCAATGAGTTACATAAACCCTGATTCTGAAATTTCTACAAAAATTAGCGAAACCCTAGGGCCAAAAAATCAAAATGATCGAAAATAAAATCTGAAGCTTGCTAGAGGTGTGCTGAAGGAGGTCATACACTCCTATGCACTTTTTAGCCCTAGTTTCCAAGTGAAAAGTGTTGACACTCCTCAGAAAGGTAGGTTGTATAGAATTTCTGGAAACCCTAAGAGGGTCGTACAGTTTTATAGAAGAGAGAGGATGACTGAAATTTACTTGTGCAATGGGTTCTTCAAGACCTATGCTCTGATACCGTGTTGATTTTTCAATAATATAGGCTCAATCATGAATATCATTCCATTTTTATCTTTTTAGTTGAACCATAAACAATTTTTTGCAACAACCAAGATCACAAGAAGAAATACCATGCACAAGTACAGAAGAAGTATCCTGGGAAACCCTTCTCAACAAGGGAAGAAAACCCATCCAATCCTTTTCTATATTCGTCAAGAGAAATACCTTCCACACCATAAACCTAGCACACAAAAGGGTGCTCACAAACCCTAGAATACTAGCGCCCAAGAGAGGTGTGCACTTTTCCCAAGAACAAGTACCTGTTGAAATTTCCAAACTCACACTTGTGTTATATTCCTCAATGGGGAATTTAACTTTATTTATATTAGACTGAACCTATCAAAAGTAGTGTCTATTGGCACAATAGGGCGGACCTAAATAACTCACAATATAGTTAATAATTACTATATTAATTATCTTTTAAATTAATTATCTATTACATTAATTATCTTTCAATTTATGGTGGGGACGACCTGTACCCTTTACGTCATAAATAGGGTTATAGGTAAGTTTGACTCTTATACAATATAGAAAGGGATCTCATACACCCACTAGTGCTCAGCCACTAGGGGCACATCCATATGTTCTTAGCCATAGGGATGTCCACATCTCTATCTCACCACGTCTCACAGGAGAACCACACTCACTAGTGCTCATCCATTAGGATCACATTCACTTGTGCTCAGCCACAGGCATGTCCAACTCAACAGATCTATTTCTCATTGTGTCTCACAGGAGAATCATCTGGAGTATCACATCATCTAAATTCTCTGTACAGAGGAGACTAGTACATCATTTCATCTCTGTCTCAGAGAAAACTACACACCCAACTCATGGGCTTCCCCACACAGGGGCACACAAAATTCCATCTCCATCTTAGAGAGGAAGCAGACACCCAACTCATGGCCTTCCTCACCCCACAAAAGGCCACAACTTTACATCTTCATCTCAGAGAGGAACCACACACCCAACTCATGGGATTCCTCAGCCCACGCAGGGCCATAACGTTCCATCTCTATCTCGAAGAGGAACCACACACCCATCTCACGGGCACACCCAACTCATGGGCTTTCTCTCAGGTCAAATCACCCAGTCTGTGTCCTGTAGGATGTCTCACGCAGATGTAATCATCAGAAGGGTGTGTGCATAAGTTTTGAACACCAAAACCCCAATTTGTTTTGTTTAATTCCTAAAAATGGCTCCAAAAGGTTCCATACCCCAATTTTCCAAACTGTGACCTTCCACTAAAATGGCCTTGCAAGATAATTTCTCTAATTTTTTACACTATGAAAGGATCAAGATAGATGAAAAACAATATAATTATCCAATTTGGATAATACCTCCCCATTTAGGGAGGCTTTTGGTCCCCAAAATATTCACTAAATGAGGTGAGGAAATTTTTCCTCTACCTCCTCCTTGGAGTACCACTTTGATTTGCCTGGAACTCATCCTTTAAACCCAATTTTCCAAAGTTTATGTTTCCCCTATCTTGTAGTTCTAGACCACTTCTAAAAAAATGTGTCCTCTGCTAACTCTGCCTGATCATATGGTGCTAAGTCCTCTATGGAAGGTAGAACCTGCTCCTCTTGATCCAACATGGAAGTCTCATATAGTTTAAGATTCTCCACATTCACTATTGAGTAAAAGAGCATGTATGGGGGTAGACTGAGTCTGTAGAAATGATCTCCCACCGTTTCCAATACCTCAAAAGGACCATACTACAAAGCCTTGATCTTCTTACCATGACCATGTAGCCTTTGCTTATTCAGCTATAACCATATTTTGTCTCCCACTCTAAATATTCTCTATGTTTTGTGTTGGTCATGTCTAGCCTTGTACTTTTCTTGTGACCTTTCGTGTCTCTTTTACTTACAAATGGATATTCCTGATCCTCTCAACAATTTTAATTGATTTTAATGCATCTCATGTAAGGTCCTCCCTCACTCCTCCTTGATTTCCATATACACCATCTAAGGGTGAAGGTGGAAAATATCCAAAGAAAGTTTCAAAAGTTGATTACTAGTAGAAGTGTGGACTGCTCTGTTATAAGAGTGTTGTATATAGATCAAATTTCCATCCTAGGTCTTCAGGTGCTTCTAATTGTAACCCCTCAAAAGATGCACCAAAGTCCATTTAACTACCTTTTTCTCCCCATCTGTCTGTGGATGGAATGTTGTAGACCTCTTCAACTTAGTGTCCATATTCTCCCACAATGTAGTCCAAAATTCATTGAGAAATCCCGTATCGCTATCTAAGATGATACCCCTTAGTATCCCAAATTTCACCCAGACCTGTTCAAAGAACAAGTTTGTTTCTTCATGTCCCTTGATGGTATTTTTACTAGGCATGGAAATGAACATTTTGTTGAACCTGTCAACTACCACAAATAAATAGTCATGTCTCTTCCGTGTGGTTGGTAAATCTCCCATAAAATCCATGGAAATGCTTTCCCAATTTTGAGTGGGTACAGGTAAGGTATGGTATAGACCTTGCTTCTTATTATTGGGATTTTTGGTACAAAAATTTATACATCCTCTAATATACCATGCTACATATTCTTGCATTATGGGCCAGTAGACATATCTTTGTAAATTGGAAATTGTCTTCCCAACACCAAGATGTCCTGCAATCTTGAAGGTGTGAGCCTCTCTGACAATTTTCATTCTTTCACCTTTAGGGACATAAATATTGTCAATATTGTAGAGTAAACCATTTTGGAAATCATATTCATTCTTGTTGTCACCTTCTTCTATATAAATTTTGTTGGAATATTCGCCAATACTGAGAGGGGGGGTGAATCAGTATTGAGCACTTTTTACCATTTTTAATCATAACTTGTAAACATTATGTCATCAACAATTTATCACTTACGATTGCATTCAAGATATCATAAACATATAACCATAGATACATAGTACACAAAAAATTTATTTGGAAACCTAAATGGGAGAAAACCACAGAACACTTTTTAATATATATATATATATATATATATATATATATATATATATATATATATATATATATTGAATATTACATCCACATGAAGTACCTATTTTCGATATTCTCCAACACCAAATGGAAGGAGGCACCAACCCCTTGTTTACAAGTTCCAACCTGAAGGAATCTACAACTCCCTAGATTCTCCAGCTCCAACCCCCCATTTTATAGGCTCCAACTTGAATGAAGCTCCAAATCCATTGATTCTCCAGCTCCAAGTGGAAGGAGGTTCCAACCGAAGGAAGCTCCAACTCCCTAGATTCTCCAGCTCCAACTGGAAGGAGGCTCCAAACCCCTAGTTTATAGGTTCCAACCTGAAGGAAGCTCCAACTCCCTATATTCTCCAACTCCAACTGGAAGGAGGCTCCAACCCCCTTTCCTTGCCCCTTCCTTCCTCCCGAAAATATAAATGAGAGAATCAACCTGTAACTGTTAATGTCACTGATATTGATACATCATCATCATCAAAACTGGTTCAAACAAACAACCACATAAAGCTTATGCTAAGATCTCCAATAATATCCCCCAAATCATCTACCCAATATCACCAAGATATGCATTAAACAATGTGCCAAAACCTCCAAGACATGCCTCAAGCATGTGCCAAAACCTCTAAGACATGCCTCAAGCATGTTCCAAAACCTCCAATATATGCCTTCAAACATATGCCAAATTATCCAAGTTATACCTCAAACCATGTTCCAAAGTATCCAAGATATACCTCAAACCATGTGCCAAAATATCCAAGATACAAGCCTCAAGCATGTGCCAAAACATGCCTTAAGCATGTTCCAAACCATCCAAGATACGCCTCAAAGCATATTCCATAAAACCCAAGATATTCCTCAAGCATATACCATAACCTCCAAGATATGCCTCAAATCATGTGTCATAACCTCCAATAAATGCCTCAAGAACATACCAAAATATCCAATATACAAGCTCAAAACATAGAGAAAAACATACCTTTCAACATCTGAAAACCTGGTGCATGAGATCACAAATCATCAAACCTTCCTTAACTTCAACATCAAGAGAATAACACTTTCTTCAAACTTTTCCTTAGCCTCGCAGGACTAGATCAGGCAACAAGCAAGGCCTCGTATGACAATACCAAAACAACATGTTGGGGCTTCGTGGGATACCCTATGCTTGACCTGTGGGAATCTGCTCAAATAGGGTTTTCTGAAAACCCTTCTCCAATCTGCGGCTCCGAGCACTCCCTCCTTTGCACAACTCCATTCTTCACTTTTTCTAAGAAATCACATCCTTGCTTGGTAATAATGAGAGGCTCTTTGATGTGTATTTATGCCCTTCCAAGTAACTTCTTTACTTGATATTTGAGTTGACCTATAACTTCTAGTTTGCAACAACTTTTTCTCCTTTACTTGACTTTAGGGCCAACTTGTAACTTATTTGACCTTATCTCCTAGGCTTCTTGACCATATTTTGGGGCTTGATATTTAAGAGGGTATAACTTTTCAACTGTGAGGAACCATGTGGTGTGCCACCTAGCGTTGGAAAAATCATGACAAGGAATATCAATTTATGAAGGTTTTGAATGAATTTTCAATGTCCTTCATATTATTTTTCTTCAAATAACTTCAAGCTTCATGACCACATCTTCGGGGCTTCTTAACCACTTGACCATATTTCTAGGGCTTCTTGTAGACTTCTTCAAAGTGTCTTCCCATGAGGGACATGCTTAAAGATACGCCATAAGGGGACCACTTTGAATACTTCTTCAAATACACCCATCACTTCTATAGGCATCTGTAATTATACCTCAAACCATGTGCCAAAGTATCCAAGATATACCTCAAACCATGTGCCAAAATATCCAATATACAAGCCTCAAGCATGTGCCAAAACATGCCTTAAGCATGTTCCAAACCATCCAAGATATGCCTCAAAGCATATGCCATAAAATCCAAGATATTCCTCAAGCATATACCATAACCTCCAAGATATGCCTCAAATCATGTGCCATAACCTCCAATAAATTCCTCAAGAACATACCAAAATATCCAAGATACAAGCCTCCAAACATAGATAAAAACATACCTTTCAACATCTGAAAACCTGGTGCATGAGATCACAAATCATCAAACCTTCCTTAACTTCAACATCAAGAGAATAACACCTTCTTCAAACTTTTCCTCAGCCTCGCGGGACTAGACTGGGAAACAAGCAAGGCCTCGCGTGACAATACCATGACAACATGTTGGGGCTTCGTGGGATACCCTATGCTTGACCTGTGGGGGTCTGCTCAAATAGGGTTTTCTGAAAACCCTTCTCCAATCTGCGGCTCCGAGCACTCCCTCCTTTGCACAACTCCATTCTTCACTTTTTCTAAGAAATCGCATCCTTGCTTGGTAATAATGAGAGGCTCTTTGATGTGTATTTATGCCCTTCCAAGTAACTTCTTTACTTGATATTTGAGTTGACCTATAACTTCTAGTTTGCAACAACTTTTTCTTCTTTACTTGACTTTAGGGCCAACTTGTAACTTATTTGAGCTTAGCTCCCAGGCTTCTTGACCATATTTTGGGGCTTCATATTTAAGAGGGCATAACTTTTCAACTATGAGGAACCACATGGCGTGCCACCTATCGTTGGAAAAAACATGACAAGGAATATCAATTTATGAAGGTTCTGAATGAATTTTCAATGTCCTTCAAATAACTTCAAGCTTCATGACCACATCTCCGGGGCTTCTTAACCACTTAACCATATTTCCAGGGATTCTTGTAGACTTCTTCAAAGTGTCTTCCCATGAGGGACATGCTTAAAGATATGCCATAAGGGGACCACTTTGGATACTTCTTCAAATACACCCATCACTTCTAGAGGCATCTGGAATTATACCTCAAACCATGTGCCAAAGTATCCAAGATATACCTCAAACCATGTGCCAAAAGATGTCTAAAAGATGAAGAACTATTTGATGGGAAATGAGACAATCATCCACATAGATCACCAACCAATACAGTATTTACAGGCCCAGAGTAAGCTACCACAAACCAGACATTACAAGTGGATGGGGTTTTAAAACAATTTCATCTAGTCATCAAGTATAATAAGGGTAACAC
>ML791364.1:164709-179683 GCA_009831015.1 Picea engelmannii
GAACTATTTGATGGGAAATGAGACAATCATCCACATAGATCACCAACCAATACAGTATTTACAGGCCCAGAGTAAGCTACCACAAACCAGACATTACAAGTGGATGGGGTTTTAAAACAATTTCATCTAGTCATCAAGTATAATAAGGGTAACACAAATAATTTGGCAGACATGCTTTCATGGCCACCCACATCGAAGATTACATATTTTGGAACTCTAATGCACATGGATCCTTTTAACCATGATGCATAAAAAAAGGCATAAACAGAAAATGAGGAATTCAAGGAGGTGTTTTAGCATCTACAGGGCCAAATTTGTTGAAAAATTCGTTGTCATTGATGTTAACCCTAGAAGACGTCCAGACGTCTCTAGAAGTTATGGGTGTATTTGAAGAAGTATCCAAAGTGGTCCCCTTATGGCGTATCTTTAAGCATGTCCCTCATGGGAAGACACTTTGAAGAAGTATACAAGAAGCCCTGGAAATATGGTTAAGTGGTTAAGAAGCCCAGGGGATTTGTGTTACCCTTATTATACTTGATGACTAGATGAAATTGTTTTAAAACCCCATCCACTTGTAATGTCTGGTTTGTGGTAGCTTACTCTGGGCCTGTAAATACTGTATTGGTTGGTGATCTATGTGGATGATTGTCTCATTTCCCATCAAATAGTTCTTCAACTTTTAGACATCTTTTACCAAGGCATAGATATCCTTGTTGTAGGTATGGTAGTTGAGAATTTCCCCATGAAATACTTCAAAATGATAGTATACGAGCCTTCATCCCTGCATCAATACTTCTCCCATGACATACCCATTTTCATTTGTCTCCACTTAGAAGGGATTCTACAAGTTTGGTAGTGCCAACACTGGTGCTTGACTGATCTTTCTTTTCAGCTCATCAAAGGCCTTCTATTGATTCTTCCCCCACTAGACACTCTTACCACTAGCTGTTATCGCATGGAGTGGTGCATCTACTACTGAAAATGAAGATATGAACTTATGCAAATATTGTGTTTCCCCAACAAAACTCCTAACTTTGGTGAAATTTGTAGGAATTGGTCATTTCATGATGGCCTCCATCTTTGCAGGATCTATATTGAGCTCCCATCCACCGATCACATACTCCAAATACACCAAATACTGCTGAGCAAACTCACATTTCTTGAGAATGGCCAACAACTGGTGTTTTTTCAATGTCTCTAACACCTGCATAAGATGTGAGATGTGCTTCTCCCAGGTAGTGCTATAAACCAATATATCATCCAAATAAACAATAACAAATGAATCTAGAAAAGGGCATCAAACATCATTCATTAGTCTCATAAATGAAGTTAGTGCGTTGCATAAAACGAATGGTATAACCAACCACTCATACAAACCTTGTATTGTCTTGAAGGAGATATTCCAGTTATCTTCTTATTTGAATTGTACCTAGTGATAGACATTATAATCATCAACAGTCTCGAACCAAGAATGATCATCACAATGCCCCTCCTCGACACACATGGGAGGAACCTCAATCACGGCCTCATAACAACCATCATCACGAGTAGCATCACTATCCTCCATGACACTTTAAGAAGGAACAAGTAGATCGGAGGAGGAAGGGCTATCGCCATCACCATGAATGTGCTCCTCCCCACCCCCTTTTCCATATAAGAATTAGGAACAAGAGTTGGCTTCTGGCATAGATTCCAATTTCAAATCCATCTTAGTGAAGTACTTAGCATGTTTCAATTGGTCCAACAAATCATCGATCCTTGGAAGGGGGTATCGATTCTTCAATGTAATCTTGTTCAATGCCCTGTAATCGATACACATTCTCCACTTCCCATCCTTATTGGGTACAATTATGATGGGTGACCCACAAGGTGAGGTACTTGGTCAATCACACCCTACTCAAACAACTATTGCAACTTCTTCTTCACTTCATTCGCTTCTAGAAAAGATTCTATATATAGCCCAATATTCAGGAAAGGGGAGTTTGGAAATAATTGTATTTTGTGCTCCACATCCCTCTTGGATGGAATCCCTTTAGGCTCCTTGAACACTCCTTTGTATTCCTATAGCGAATCCTCCAATTGATGTTTCTTCTCTTTACTACACCCCTCTAGGGATGTCTTCACTCTCATTGACTCATCATTAGACTGATTTTATCTTAAGAAAAGAAAAACATATTTCTTACTAGAACTATTCAACTTCTTGGCTTGGTTAGCATTTACCACTGAGGTATTTGACTTTCATTTATGTGCATTAATGATGTAGGACTTCCCATCCTTGATTAGTCGGTACTATTTGGCTCTTTGTATGAAAATTTCATCCCTCATATACATGTAAGGGCTCCCAAACACTACTCTGCATACATCAAGGAGTACTACATCCAATTCCACTTCATCAATAAAATCACCACTTATAGCAAATTTAATATTACACTGTTTCATTACCTTTATCTCTACATCTTTGTTTACCCAACCCAATGGATAGGAGATATGATGATTATGAACCCCCAATCCAATATTTTTGACCAGATTCATTTCTATGATATTAGCTTGTGAACTAGAGTTGAACAAAGCATCTATCTTGGCCTTCTTGACCTAAATTTTAATATGGAAGAGCTTGGTCATATCCTTCTCTTCCTAGTGATGAAGGCTACTCAGATTCACCTCCTTATGCACAGATGTGCATACGATATTTTCATCCATATCCAAGCTGATTTCAACCTGATTGCTTGAATATGTTTCTAGAAGGTTATTTTTCTTTCTATCCTTCTTGCAGTTCTTTAGGTTCAACTCTGGATGCAGTTTCCAACATATTTCCTCAGTGTGGCCATCAATGTTGCAATGATCGCAATGGTTACTAGGATCTTTTCTATGATGTGTAGTGACTATTGTATTCTTATCTTTTCCCCCTTTTCACTTCTTCTTCTCCTCCTTGGAAGCTTCCTGGTGCTCTTTCTACTTTGAACCACTTGGATGCCCTTTCTTTTGGCCTTTGTTTTCCAGGTATTGTTCTTGTACACATGCTTCATCCACCGTCCTTGGCTTGAAGAGCATCACCTGATTTCTTAGTTGACTATGTAAGCCCCCAATATACTTGAGGAGTGCATTTGGGTTCTTGGGAGAGATACCCATCATCATGGCCATCTTTCTGAACTTAGTGGTGTACTCCTATACACTATGCCATTGCCTCTTCATGAAGTAGTTCCACTGGATTCATTAGTCCTCTACATACTTGATAGGGTAGAATTGGGACTTGATGATGGTTTTGAATTCCTCCCACCTAGTTATTGGAGGATCACCCTCCGACCTCAGTGTTTCCGTGTGACTTTCCGACCAGGTTAAATAATGGCCCTCTAACTTTAATCTAGAAAATGAAATCTTATGCCCTTCATCTATATGGTGAATGCTAAAATAAACATCTAGTTGTTGCAACCAATGATTAAGTTTTAATGCATCAATCTCACCTTGGTATGGATTTATGTCCATGTTTGCTTCCATATTGAATAGGGATTATGAAGGGTTAATGACACTTGAACTCAACTTCTCTTTCTGAGATTCTTTTCGCGACTCCTTTCTTGAGTCTTCTTGATCTTCTGATTTCCCCTCCGATCTTTTCTCTGAGTTAGAGACTCCATTATCTCTGAACGATCTAAGATTACTTGTTAGAGCCTCAACGAGGAGGTTCATATTGCAACTGATGTTGTCAACTTGCACTTCCAACCCTTAAAAAACCTCTTCTGCTGGATCCCGAGGGTTATTATGAACAAACTCGTCTGCCATGGCTAGGGTTTCTGTGACTTCTCTTTAAGACAATTCCTAGATCCTAGAACTTCCCACAAATACTCAAAAGAAAAATCTCACTCTTATACCAATATGATCTGTAAACTATCATGGACATTCCACTGGAACAGTTTGTCACCATAGATCTAATAAATAAAACCGAAATCTACCTATGAAGGTTAAATTCCTTTATATTTCCATAATATTGTTAGGGTGTTAACCCGCACATAGGTAGACCAATATATTTGGATGTAATAAAGGTCAATATTAATAATGCCTTGCAATAAAATAGAATAAGTCGAATGTAAGAAGACCTAATAGAAGCTTCCTCTTCTAGAATGATCTTCCCCTAGATGCTTCTTTTGATAGACATATTTAGTATAAATAGGAGTTGAGGGTATGCGAACCCTAGCTTGGATATTATTGTAATAGAGCTCTGCTCGACTGGAGGTTACCCCCTCGAAGAGGCCCGTGAGCATTTCTCTCATAATCAAAGTGTTATTTCTATTGTTATTCTTATATCATTTGAGTGCTATTGTGGTGATTGTTTTGGTTATATTGTTGTTATTCTGCCATTTCTATCATTTTATTTATGTTCAACATACTTTTTATATCCGGTATATTACAAGTGGTATCAGAGCACTTTCCTCGACATAAATTGTGGGTAAATTTGTTTTCAGGGTAGAGACGTATTCCGGTGTCTTTAAGCCACATAGATCTGTCGTTACGCGCATAAATCCGTTGTTGAGGGATTCATACATGCAGGAAATACAAGTGGTACTTAAGCACACATCTGTTGGCCACCCTTGTAACCTTGTTGGTACCCCTTTGAGTGGTATCACATCATACAACACCTGTGTACGGATCAACCTAGATTACCTGAAGCCCTCTTTAGATAAACCGATCTGTCACCTGACTGCTATAGTGCCACCGAGAACAACACTCAGGAAGATACTCTCTAGTACCTGGGTAGTCGGGTAGTACGGATAAGGGTATGGTCTAGCCTCCTTAGTTAGTGCCCTGAGATATTGGGCCGAGTACTACTGTTGGACCCTGCATGTATATCAGAGAGCTATAGAACAGGGCAAACCCTTGTCTGTAGAACCCTTGAATACCTAACCCTTGGGGACATAAACATAAACAAATTAAAACAGACAAGATCTATTGCTGCGCAATTGTGTTTGGGTTTCCAATTCACTACACATTTCTTCCTGGTTAAGCATTCGGGCATTTCATCACTGCAATATTATCTAGACTGGAGTATAACTCCGCAGGTGTAAAAAAAAAATTCTGGAAATTTTTTCACCATTATTTGAGACCTATTCCATTGGATTCATCTCTTTGCCCTTATCACATTCATACATATCATTTTTCGGCAAAAAATTTGACCCCACCCGCCCTCGTCCTTATGGCCCATACCCATAGCCAAGACTTGGAAGCTCACTTCAATACCTTGCAATCTAATCTCATCGAGACCCAACAAGAAGTGAAACAACTCAGTGCCAATGTTGCTGCCATCAATACAACCATGCAGTCCTCAATGGAGGAAATCAAACAAGACCTGACCATCCAACTTGAATCTGTCTTTTCGATGCTCTACATCAAGCTACATATCCCTATAGATAACCCTTCCTCTGACTCACCTCCACATACTGAAGCTGGAAATTCCTCTCATTCCCATAACTTTCAACACCATCACTTTCAACGTGACCTACGCCTTCCGCGGGTGGATGTGACCAAATTTGATGGCTCGGACCCCACTGGTTGGGTAACCCAAATGGAAAATTATTTCTCTTTATACGACATTACAGATGACTTGGCCAAACTCCAGTATGGTGTTCTCCATCTAGATCAAGAAGGTTGGAAATGGTGGCAATGGAGAAAAACTTCCCGTCAACGGTATATTTCTTGGACACACTTTGTGGCAGATATTTATGAACACTTTAACACTAACACCAACCATTTGGGCCAATTGACAAAGTTGAAACAATAAGGAACAGTGGAAGACTTTTTAGCTTCCTTTGAGTGCTTGGATTTTTAGACAAAGGGCATGTCTGACGCCTTTTTCTGAGAGTGTTTTATCAGTGGCCTCAAGGATGAGATTCGGGCCCATGTCCTCATGGCCCAACCTCAGAGTTAGGTGGAGGATACTAAAAGAGATAAAGAAGCACAACAGGTTGTATCTTCTCAAAACCGGAAACCCTCCTTTATCCCTCGCATTAAACCAGTAAATCCCACTACTCCCTCCACTCCACTAAAGATCCAAAAATTGACCAGAGCTGAAATGGTTGAACGCCAACTCAAAGGCCTTTGTTATAATTGTGATGACAAATATTTCCCGGGCCACAAGTGTAAGGAACAAAATATTTTTATGGCCATCTCGGAGGATATTTCAGAAGAGGATGTTGAAACTCCCCTTGTGTCTGAATCACTTGAAACCACTGACATAACCCCTCCCTCAGACCCTCCCGAAGTAGAACCGATCATTTCCCTCAATGCTCTCACTGGCTTCTCAACTCCCCAAATCCTCAAGCTAATTGGTTACATCAAGCATAGGAAGGTCATCATTTTGGTTGATAGTGGAAGCACCCATAATTTTATTCATCGCCGCATTGCCCAAGAAACTCATTCCTACATCCATGTCGTCAATATTTTCCAAATCATGATTTTCAATTGTGGCTCCATGAAATGTGGAGGGTGTTGTGAAAATGTGTGTCTCCAAATTGGTGACTACCACCTGAAATATCATATGTTTTCTATCGACATGGGCGGTTGTGACATTGTCTTGGGTGCAGATTGGCTAAGGACTTTGGGTCCCATTCTCATGGATTTTAAGGAATTAACCATGCAATTCGACCAGGAGGGCCACCAATATAAGTTCCAAGGCATCACCGCCGGTTCACCTGAGATCATTAGTTCCCATCGCATGGAAAAGTTGCTCAAAAAAGGTCATTCTGGTGTTATTGCCCAACTCCATGCCATACAAGCAACATAGACACCCTCGGTGCCGCAAGACCTCCAAGCCATCCTTTCTAAACATCAAGTGGTCTTTTCCACTCCCCAGGAACTCCCTCCTTCCCATGGTGTTCATGATCATTTCATTCCCCTTGTACCCAAAATCCTTCCTCCCAATATTTGTCTGTATCGTCATCCCTTTTCCAAAAAAAATGAAATTGAGAAAATGGTCCAGGAACTCCTTAATGCAGGTGTTATCCGCCCTAGTACGAGCCCCTACTCTCCTCCTATGGTCATGGTTTTGAAGAAAGAAGGTTCTTGGTGAATGTTTCCCGACTTCCGTGCCCTCAACAAACTTACCATTACAGACAAATTTCCCATTCCTGTCATTGATGACCTCTTGGATGAATTGAGTGGCGCCCAATTCTTTACTAAACTTGATCTTTGTTCAGGCTACCACTAGATACATATGAAAGAGGCAGACATTCCCAAGACTTCCTTTAGAAATAATGAGGGCCACTATGAGTTTTTGGTCATGCCCTTTGGCTTGTGTAATGCCCCCTCCACCTTCCAAAGCCTCATGAATCATGTCTTCCATCCTTTTCTTCGTCATTTTGTCTTAGTTTTCTTTGATGATATCCTCATCTATAGAAAAACCTGGATAGACCATCTTGCTCATGTGGATCGAGTTCTCCATCTACTCTCTCAGCGCCAACTTTTCCTGAAACCATGGATGATTTTAGGGGCTAAATTTCGCTGATGGGCTAATTTTCCATGGTTTTTCCAAAAATGAGATTCGCTATTTTAAAAATGATTTGCCCAAATTCTATAGGATGAAATTATTTTACCTTAAAAATAGCCAAAATTTTATAAAAACTGTATAAAATCCTTATAAATTTGAATATTTTTACAAAAATATCGCCAAACATTTATAGTTGGCATATGAAGGATTAGTAAGATTCACCAAGGTTTCTACATTTTAAAACAAATTTCCATCCTTAAAATCATCCCTACCTGAAACAGTCTAAATGTGATTTTGGCGCCTCACAAGTCGAGTACTTGGGTCATCTGGTTGGCAAGGACGACGTCAGGGTGGATCCTAAAAAGATTGAAGATATGCAAGACTGACCTCACCCAAAGACCCTCAAAATCTTGCGTGGATTTATGGGCTTAACAGGTTATTATCGTAAGTTTGTTAAGAATTATGGAAAGATTGCAACACCTCTCATTGCACTCCTAAAAAATAACTCTTTCACTTGGACTCCATCCGTTGCTCAAGCTTTTCAAACCTTGAAGATGGCCATGTGAACCACTCCAGCCCTGGATCTTCTTGATTTCACAAAGACCTTTGTCTTGGAATGTGATGCTTCAGGGAAAGGAATTGGTGTTGTCCTTATGCAAGAGGGTCGGCCTTTGGCCTTTACCAGAAAGCAACTGTCTGAAAGAAATATGGGAAAATCAATATATGAAAAGGAAATGTTGGCTATTTTGCATGTCATTGATCTGTGGCACCGTTATCTATTAGGGCAATGCTTCCAAATTAAGACAGACCATCAAAGCCTCAAGTATTTTCTGGAACAACGCATTTCCTCCCCGGAGATCATTTACAAGAAAGGCAAAGACAATGTGGTTGCGGATGCACTTTCCCGAAAATATGAAGATGAAGGATCCCTTTTTTCTCTTTCCTTCATTGCACCAGATTGGCTCCAAGTCATTCGCCGGGAATGGCTACAAGATCCCAAAATTTCACATCTGATCCAACAATTGCATTCCAATGCTCCAGCTTCCCCAGGGTACTCTTGGCTCCATAATGAGCTTCGATATAGAGGTCGTTTGTATTTAAGTAAACAATCAAAACTTAAATCCACGGTACTTTCTGAGCTTCATGCTACACCCACAGTGGGGCACTCCGGGTTCACCAAAACCTATGACAGGGTCAAACGTTCTTTTTTCTGGGATGGTATGAAACAAGAAATTCATAATTTTGTCGCTGAATGTGATGTGTGTCAACACAATAAGGGAAAAACAGTCAAATCTCCGGGTACACTACAACCGGTTTCGATTCCACCTGCTATTTAGAGGGATATCTCTATGGATTTTATTACAGGCTTACCCAAATCGGGAAATAAATCAGTCATCATGGTGGTTGTTGATTGCCTTTCCAAGTATGCTCATTTATGCACTCTTCAACACCCATTTACAACATCCACGGTGGCTCAAATTTTCATGGATTAGGTCTTCAAGCTTCATGGCATGCCACACTCTATTGTTTCTGATCGCGACCAAAATTTCACCAACAATTTTTGGTCAGAACTGTTCAAGCTACAAGGCACCCAATTTCATCTTAGCACAACTTATCATCCCCTGACTGAAGGTCAAATATAAGTTGTCAATAAGTGTTTGGAAACATATTTGAGGTGTTTCGCCTCAGAAAAGCAAAATCAATGGGCTCAATGGTTACCCCTAGCTAAATGGTGGTACAACACTTCATACGATACAACTACACGCATGACTCATTTTGAAGCAGTATATGGACATAAGCCACCTTCAGTTCTTTCATACTTACCAGGTGTCTCTAAGGTTCAAGCGGTTGACCAAACACTTACAGTTTGAGAGGCTATTCTCCGTACCCTCAAAGAGAATTTGGTCATGGCACAGAATCGCATGAAGAAACAAGCAGATCAAGATCACNAGGGGATCATGTGTTTCTTCGACTGCAACCTTACAAGCAAATTCCCTCAAGGCCGAGCATTGTCAGAAGATAGCGCCCAAATTTTAAGGTCCTTATACTGTTCTCAAGTGTGTGGGACAGGTGGCCTATCAGTTAGCTTTTCCCAGTCATTCGAAGCTACATCATGTTTTTCATGTTTCATGCTTAAAGAAGGTGATTGGAACTAAGTGCCAAATTCAAACCAACCTTCCCGAGTTAGCTGAAGAAGGATCCATTTGGCTACAACCACAAGTAGTTTTGGACCAGCATGAGTGTCGCCTGTGTCAGAGAACCATCAAGGAAGTGTTAGTCTAGTGGAAAGATACAACTCCAACAGATGCCACTTGGGAACCAACTACCATTCTGTAGCAATTTCCACATCTCAAGCCTTGAGGACAAGGCTTTTTTTAAGGGGGAGGTCATGTTAGGTTCGTAACCCGCACATAGGCAGAACATTATATTCAGATGTAATAAAGGTCAATATTAATAAGGCCTTGCAATAAAATAGAATAAGTCGAATGTAAGAAGACCTAATAGAAGCTTCCTCTTCTAGAAGGATCTTCCTCTAGATGCTTCTTTTGCTAGACATATTTAGTATAAATAGGAGTTGAGGGTATGAGAATCCTAGCTTGGATATTATTGTAATAGAGCTCTGCTCGACTGGAGGTTGCCCCCTCGAAGAGGCTCGTGAACATTGCTCTCAGAATCAAAGTGTTATTTCTGTTGTTATTCTTATATCATTTGAGTGCTATTGTGGTGATTGTTCTAGTTATATTGTTGTTATTCTGCCATTTCTATCATTTTATTTCTGTTCTACATACTTTTTATATCTGGTATATTACAAATAATTAGTTATTGATTTTCTGCTTATGCATGAAATAGATAAAATGTGGAAAATAGAGAATAATAAAATAAAATCACACACCATCCACAAAATGACACAATATATGACCTAGGAAACCCAATACGGGAGACAACTTAGCTAAAAGGTGAGGCTGCTCTGCACTCTTTTCTCTAATATAGAAATGATGCAAGTACAAAGAAAGAGGCACTCCCTATGGAGTTTCCTTTGACCCGTGGCATGTATGGATGCTACATAATCTCTCCTACTCTGTTACGCTCACAAAATACCACTCTCATATGTTCTTCTCAGCTATGGAACAAGATACAATGGAAAATAATGGAACCCCTTCTCCTCCTACTACCTTGGTTTTTAACATAGCTCGATAGCCATCTAGGGGTAGGTTTTTGACTTCCTCAACCCTCAATTGTGGTAGGGTTTTGAATCTTCTAGAATCTTATTTAAATTCCTCACATGGATATCCCCATATGCATGAGTAATGGGGGATGGTGTGACATCCTCTCATACCATGGTGGTCAACACAATAGGTCAACTTGCGAGAGGCATAACTTTTGCATACAATCTCCGATTGACGAATGGTTTGCACAGTGTAGAACACCATTCAAGGGTGTGTACACAAGCTTTAGACACCAAAACCCCAACAAAACCATTTAATGCCTCAAAATGGCTCATGAAGATTCTAGACCCCAATTTTCCAAACTGGGACCTGCCACTAAAATGGCCCTACAAGCTTATCCCTCCAATTTTCCACTCTGAAAGGATAAAGATAGATGAAAAACAATATAATGATCCAATCCATATCACATACATTTATCTAATGCAAATTGACAAGATTGGTTAATTGAGTTCTTCTTTTCAAGGTTCATTTCTTCCTTCTCTTCCTTGACTACTTTTGACCTTTCAATTTCTTGTGAGAGTCAATAGGTCTCCAAAACGACATTAAATCTTACTCCCAAGAGTAACCATTGGAGAGGCCATACTCCTAGAAATGTTGGTGACTTGAGATTCCAATCTTACAAATATTAACTCACCTCCATCAACATGTTTTCCCTTGCGTTCATCTACCATATCAAAGGCTTTTTTCATGATCATTTTTCTTCTTTCTCTCATCGATCTTTGATCTATGGGGTACAATGGTCCTTTGGATTTAGATTTTTTGAGAGGATAAGTATATATTGCACTCAAACCACATAATTTCTGAAGGAAAACCTACTCTGATACCATTATGATTTGTAAACTGCCTTGGATTTTCCAATCATTAGCTTAATAAAACAAATATTCAAATCACTACAACTATGATGAACCTCTGCATGATTGTGCAACTATTTTTCAGTGTATTTAGTGATTCAAGAAAATAAACACACCATACAGATTCCTAAAACTACTGTGAGATAGGAACATAGTTACAATAGAAAAGACACACAATGGAACACCACAAACACGATATTTACCCTCGAGAAACCCAATATGGGTAACAACTTCAACAAATGAAGGACTCAATATGCCTTTCTTCCTAATAATAGAGAATACAATACAAATCTAGAGATCACCAAGCCCACTATGGAACTATGAGACACTATGGTTTGTTATAGTCTCCTACATATTCATCTTTCTTTTCTTCTCCGCTATCTCTCTACTCCTCTTGGTGGTTTCTTTAATGTGGAACATCAATCCCTACAATAGGAGTTCAACCCCTTTCCCTCCATTTAGTTAAGGTTTTAAAACACTTTTTTGGTAGTTAGGATTAGGAGTTTTGGAATCTCTTAATGCTTATAGAATTTTCTAGTAAATTCCATATATTACTAAATACATATGGGTGAATCATGGTGAATTGATGTCTCTAATGAATTCCATATGTTATGAGATACACATGGGTGAATAATAGTGAGTTGATAGGGCTTCCATATGGACTTGAGAGGAATAATTGAGAACACCTTCTTAAAAACATAAGCTTTACATAAAAATTTCATTGGGGGTGCTTTTATTTTTTTTTAAAGCAAAGCTCTTACCTATAAAAAGCATTGGACATATTTCCTAAGAGTCTAAGACCCCAAAAATATGAGTTCAGTGAGAAGATTTTAATTTTTTAATGTTGATCCATTAACGTGGTTTTTAAGATCTAATCAGAAGTCCCCCTATAGGTCATGTTTTATATTTTCCTCGTCCCAAAGCATTAACAAAACAATATGGTAACTATACAAATCCATTCTGATTAAAGGAAGATATGATACCCTTTGATTTCCAAAAAGCTCTTATAAAAAGGAAGCAAAACAACAAGTTATGCACAACAATAACGAGAGGGGTCAATTCAAAGAGTTGTAGAGTTTGGAAGAGTTACTTTAAAGATCATCGTAGATTTTATAAATTTTTTTAAAGATCAGTATATATCTTTTAAACCAATATAATGCAGTTAAGGAATTCATGATAAGGATTTGTCGGAGCTCTAGAAGTCTTGTGTTGGAATGGAGAAGAAAAGTAGAAGCGAATCACTTAATTATTTGCTACTTCAATTGCTTAGAAAGCAATTGAAAATAAAACTAGTATTATGCATTATGATATCTAAAATATGAGAGATAATAAATAAAATTACCTTGCTAATTTCTTATTGAGTAAATTAAAAAAGAAGATATAAAAGATAAAAGAAATTTTAAAGGAGAAATTGTTTTTTCTTTTTAAATTTAAAATGATTAGTATAACCAAAATTCTAATATAATAAAATGAAATGCATATTGTAGTAATGTTTATTAGCTCTTTCCTCCCAACCTCCTAACTCCCTTAAAGTCTTATAAGCAATGTTTATTAGCTCTTTCCTCTCAACCTCCTAACTCCCTTAAAGTCCTATATGCTCATGCTTAAGCAAAAGAGGTTCATAAACTAAGTCTCACAAATTTATGAATATGTTCAAAATAAAAAACTTGTATAATGGATTTTTTGGTTTTTTTCACATAGAAGGATGTGGGTAGATAGAACATTAAAGTAGAGATGAAAAATGGCCAAAGTGGCACTTGGTTTATACATATTTTTTAGGATTAACAAAAATCACATCAGTGATCAAACTTCTTGCCTCTTAATCTCCAAACTTTTTTTTAGTTTTAGATGCTTCTATTCCAGCTTTAACGTTAGAAGAGGTTCATAGTTTTTAAGTTTTTAAATTGAAAATAAGAGATTTGCATTGGTTACTATTATGAAAAAGTGTACAACAATAATGGTAGAAAGTATTATAAATATACTCAACAAGTGTTGCATGGTAGTTTAGTCCTTCCTAAATAATGAAACATCACCATACACCAAAAGATCACGAATCATAAGTCACACTAGCGAAGCAATTTGCTTTAGAACCTCTTACAATTTATCAAATCCTTGTAGAATACAAACACATTGTGTTGTTGAATCAATAAGTCGTTTTAAATAATAATTAGCTTCATCCTTTATGAAAAGCACACATTCTGAAATAACGTAAGATAGTCTAATTAATTCCACTATCGTTAAATTATACTACAAATTTAGGTTCATTTGTTTTATGTTATTGCACTTACGATTCCCACACCGAAGAAAATTGGTTTACTGTCTCTCCTTTTTCTTGAAAGGATAAAAGCTTCAATGAATTCATACATTGTGCCATAATTTCTATCAAGAGTCGCCCTGGAGAACAAAAAGAATCTTGTTGGATCTCAGATTTGGAGGTGAGTAGACTACATAAGCTTGGAATGAAGTGGGTTACTCTCACATAACTCACAGCTCGTCGAGAATGGTATTGGCATATCATAGAATAGCAGGAAACATCAAGTTGTAAGTTTGTATGTGATATGCCATACAGGTGAGATGTGCAAGTCCGGTGTGAGACTGACAAGTCAATTAAATAAAGAATCGATGTACAAACATAATATCAGACTTAAACACCTTAAACACGAGCTTCTTAAATTCTCGTGGTCACCTATACAATAAGAGGTTCAATTCATCCACCAATAATGATTTATATTTTTTTTTAACTACAAAAATTCGATAAAACAATGCTAAACATTGCAAAACACCATAAATTTATGGTCAACAAATTAACTAACATATAGTGAATCTGCAAACTCAACTCATTTCCCTCCACAACGATAAGGAGCCAAAAGATCTACTACTTTAATGCTTGTTTCGAAAATAGATAATTTTGTATTCAACTTTGTAAAAGCAAGAGCAGAGCTATAAATAAGAAATGTTATGTGAGCATCTACAAGACCCAAATTATCACTAGGTTCTCCAAGAACATTGAAAATTCAACAAGAGTAACTCCACCAATTGTAGCACTCATAGCTAGGACTAATGACTCTATGTTCGAAAGTTAGACTTAGACCTAGAGATGATGAATCCCTATCAACAAAAATATTGTTACGAACTCTTATATATATATATAATTAAATGTATACATAATTAGGATTAAGTGAAGAAAATGCTGAACTAACATGGCATGGGCATTGGGGATAGAATATGCCTTCAATCATTTCATTCGCAAATGGTAATTCCGAGCACGGTTAATAATACGCTTACGTCATCATGAGTCATAAATATTATGAGTTATCAGAGCAATAAGCCAACCGAAAAAAAGGCCTCCACGTGAATATCTCGTGGGCAGTCTCCTCCCATTGGCCACACCCCAACTGATTGCCGACGTGGAATGTATATAA
>ML791364.1:232124-262787 GCA_009831015.1 Picea engelmannii
ACCACCCTCATGGGTCTTGACAGAGGTGGAAGTCATATAAATCAACAACATCCACATCTTTAACCATGCTATACCATTTTTCCCGAATACATAATCTTTCATTAGTCATACACAATTTCTATAACATCATTGTTGCATAATAATAGACTATTCTAAGTCCAAGAGCATGCCGTATACATATTCAAGCACAAATGCACATCCATATGCATGAAACACTCATTGTCAACATGCCTATTAATGCATATGCAATCTAAATTCATTGTATGCATCATACACTCTAGTGCATTTCTGTTTCAATTTACTTATTTAGTTATGTTGTTGCTAGTTGTCCTTGAATTTCTTTAGATCCTTGCTGCCTTGTGTGCTCCCATTCTGCTCATCTTCCATATTGTTACATGGTCTGAACACTTTCCATCCAAGTTCCACTTGGCCATTTTGCAATCCAACCAATGTTTTCTATTTGAAGCAACTTCTCTTAGGAAGTCATACCCAAACTTTACCTTTATGGAACATTCCAACACCTTGGAATGAGGCATCTCACAATAATCCATAACTCTTCTACCACATCATCCTTGAGTCAACTTAACCATAATCATTCCACATCCTTGATATTACTTCTAGTTGTCGATTGAATTACTTCAGTTAACAATTCCTTATAAATCCATACTTTTCCCATTCAAGACCATTCCCAATGGAAGTCTATTTTCATTCAGTGACATTTTTCAAGTGAAAGAACCTTCATTATTCTATCCCTGATTTCTCTGCATTAGTATCATGCATCCACTGTGAATTTTGATATCAGAAGTGGATTTATTTATCTAATTAATTTGAGACAAGGTAGCTAAGTCATATCTAACAAATCCTTCCCAGGCACTCCTGTGCTTGACATGTAGAGATGATTCACACATCAAGCTTGCAACTATCTACACATATCTACCTTCAAGGTTATGGAGTCTTAAGTTTCCTTTATATGTCCATTAATGACATTCTTCACCCATTGGCTTCATTTCTTATGTGAGCATTATTTCTATTGCACATGAAATTCATTCATACTCTGTAGTAGTTGACTAATAATTCTTCAGTTTCACTCTTTTCGTGTTCTTTATCTACTTTTCATTACTTGTCATGTAACTCTTTATTACCTCAACCAACTTTTGAAAAATATATTCTGCTTCTATGAATTTGATATACAATCCTAAGCTTGAATTTATTTTATTATACCTCTAATTCTGTAAAATGTGCAAGCAACCATTTTGTTAGAATTATGCGTGGTATAAATTTGTTTCTAATTAATGCTACAGGTCCCTTTTCTGCTCAACTCATGAAGAAATATATCATCATTATCCAAATCATAATAATTCAAGGTTTTTCTCCTATGAATAATATTTCCAACAACCCTACTCGTGCTTCTTTGTGATTCATGAGATAAAAGTTATGGCTTCTTGAAAAAACCACTTTCACTCCATTTTTGCACTTTTTCCACTGGTGTAATTTTACTGAAACACCAAATTTTGTCCACTGCAGAAGAAAATATGTCAGGAAACAGAGAAAATTTTGTATGCAAAAAAGATAAAAATAATTACAGGGAATTCATAACAACTCTCATATTTTCAATCTGATACACCAGTGAAAAAATACAACAATTTGGAATATACAACTTTGTCCTTTTTCACCCATTTTTTGAGACTTTGAATTTTTAGAAAAACTGGTTATCTCACAATCTGTGCACTTATGGAAAAGATTCAATAAACTAAAGTTTTTTGTATTGATGATTATATAAAATGTTGAGTAAATAAATTTTTCCAGTTTTGTGAACTAGGGTCACTTTTTCTGCTCTGAAAATCTAAAAAATCCCCAAAAAGTGACCCAAAATAGTGGATTTTTGCCTATTTCAGTATCCCCATTCTAATTCCCTTAGGATTTATTCAGATCCTTCATGGTTTATTTTCATGTGTTCTTTTGGGACGCTCTCCAAGAGTTTCATCTTAATCTGGACCTCTGCCAATGATCTGGACCCAGATCTTTAAAAGCCATTATTTTGCATTTTTTGACAAATCCAAGAAAAATTGGAGAATTTCCCTTTGAAACTTTTGTAGATAGCCTCTCTGTGGAAAAAATCCATAAGTTTCATCTCAATATAACTTAATTTTCTCCAGTTTTGGCCAAAATACAAAAATGGCTCCAAAATACAAAAAGTGTGATTTACATTGTCGATCTCAAATTGGAATCATTATGAACCATTGATATGATCTCTATTGGTGATCGACGATTGAGGAACACTGATTTCATATTCGAACCAAACCTTCCAACCAATCTCCCCGGTGCCCGATCATCAACCATCGACCGTTTTTCTCCGCAAACCAAAAGTCACCCAAGAATCTTCCCCAACAAACCAAGACTGTTCACAAATATCACCGAACCCCGACCATTGGTGATCTGTGTTGACGGGCGAAACATTCCGTCCGTCAATTGAGAGAGTGGAACCGGTCCGGGGTTGTCTAAATAACCCAAGCCGTTTGGAATGAACCACCCTGACGAGTTTAACGGCTCCGTTGGCCGCTCTAAGGTCTCCTAAGAGAACCAAAGAGAAAAACTGATCTGAACTAACTAATCTAACTAAACTAATAAGCAAATTAAACTATCTAAAACAAACTAAAAGAAACTAAACTAATTACAACTAATAAAACAAACTAAATAAAAATAAAAGAAACTAACACACTAATCTAATTAAAACAAACTACTAAATTAAACTAAAACTAAATCTAACTGTTCTAACTATTATATACAATCGACTAACTACTATTATAATGATTCAAATCATCTATCTAATTATCAGTTATAACATTTCTTATTCACAAATGTACACTATAAACAACCTACAGATTTAATTAAAACCTGCAAAACTCATGTGTTTTCTGCCCTAAGACAGCCAAGAATCTCTTTTTGATTTTCTATGTTTTATGAATAAAAAGTAAAACTACTGAAATTAAATGATCTAATATAAAACTATCTAGACTTATATCTAAATTAAACTACTTAATGAAAACAGTATGCAGAAGACTAATTGACCTGGAAACGCTCCAAGTCTGCCCTGTATATGATGACTTCTAAGTTGTTCGGAGGAGGGAAACTCGCACCGGTTAGTCCGTAAGCTTCTCGTAAATGATTGGCTGTGCTGCTCTTTGAAGAAATTTACAGGACAAACAAGACATAAAAGAAAATCATTACAATCTTATGATTATAAATTCCTGCAATAAGGGAAACCTGTTATGGAAAAAACTTATATATAACAATCCAATTCATGAAGAAGATAAAACTATCATTCACAAACTGAATTAACAATTGTTATGTCTTTTATCTATTTGGAAGAAATAAGATATGGATAATAGTGACCAAAATTATATCATTTGTACATGATTTAGATAGCTAAAGTAGTCGTAAACCATAAACAAATTGATATACACAACATAAAACAAAATATTGATATATTGAGAAGCTAAAGCTATGACAAAACACCAAATTCTGCTTCAGTCTCTATTATAACTCCATATCCTTGTTCTCCCACAAATGAGGATGATCATGATTACAAAAATGATAAGTATATATAGGTCTCTTCACAAGGTAAAACTTCCTTGTGGATAATATCAAATTGTTTTACATAATCTGGGAGATATCCCAAAATCACCTAAGCTAAGAAAATAAAATGCAAGTGAAATCTGTAAAACATATCCTAACTACTCATCATATCTACTGCCAATTCGAATTTACCTGCAATAGAACACAAATATCCAATTAGAAAGATATTTCATTAAGAAAACAATAAAAAATTGATTCCACAGACTTAGCTACAAAATCTTCTGATTCTGTAGCTAGTCAAAAATAGCATACAGGAACAGATAGCAATCAAATGAAATCAAATCCAATCATCTTTTAATAATCATTAAAAAACGAATTACTAATGATTCAGTTGAAATTATCATTCAAATTAAACAATATCAAAATGAATGCAATCGAAACAGAGTAAAGAATGCTATGTTTTCAGTTACCATAAAACATGGTCAAACCTTGACAGGCCTGTTTCATATCAAACGAAATTAAGCAGTGAATCAAGTCATATGAGATACGATGTAATCGTAATCAATACAACCATAATCGAACATAATCGTAATCATATAAGACAAGATATGCCACAACATAATTATAATCGATACCATTGAACACAAAATATATTTGTTACAGCTGTAACAATATACATAAAATTCATGTCGTTTCAATCAACAGTAAAGATAGGCAGGTTGTAGATATTATGCATAAGATTCATTTTTTTGTAATCAAATACCAATATGGGAAGGCTGTTACGATATATTCAAAACGAAACATGCGTAACAACATCGACCAAAAATCGCCATAGATTTCGATTACTGGGCATTACATAGTCAAAATTCAATAGCATTGATAACCATAAGCTGGGCAGCAATCCAATAAAATCGGGTTTGAGTCAAATATAGAACAACTCATCATCCTGGGCATGATTATTTCTATTTTACAAATCCATTCGTAACTGAATATCCATTGTTATTCCAATTCAAAAGAGAATAGGGCCGACTGGCCACAACGAATTGACTGGCTGGGAATTGCATGACTGTTACGATTTGTATCACTTCACGATTTGGGTAAAGATAAAACAAAACCTTTTTAAACATACTCCAAACCGTATCCAGGCTGATCAAAGTCATTTTTAAATAAAATTGTAACAGATAACCATCGTTTACCCATCATGTGCATCATAACCAATTCAAATCACAACATAGATCGTGTTTCAAAATTTGAAATGCAAAACAACTTGTGTCTATAATAGATGCAACAGAACATTCAATTGAAACCAATTTGAAACAATCAAATCCACATTATGATTAATAGAATCAACATCAAATCCAATCAAAACTAAAACGATAACGAAATTCGATTTATCAAAATGAAATTATATACAACAATGCATGCTTATGTGACAGAACAGGTCAACGATGTACACAGAGTTTATGAATATGTCATATAAATAGGAGAAAGTCATACCAGCGAGGTTGCTATGGCTATGCCAATTTCGAATTGACGATTGCTGTAGCTGACTCAACATTCTTAAATAGAATTGAGCCTGTTGTTCGTTGTTTCTTGTCAGTGGGTTGCACCTTCGCATTATGACTGGTGAGTTTTGCCACTTGATCCTCCAGAGCATGAATTCTGGATTGCAACATCGACACATCTAGGTAGTATCTTTCCAACCATAAGCCACACTGATTGCATGGTGGAACAACTGGTTGAGCAGGAAAGGGTTTCGATGAGTCACCGAGGGTTCCACGAGGCATTTGAATGCCAGGAAAATTGGGATCATCCCGCAAACAAGGTGGTAGGTTTTTGACAAAGTCGTATGAGGGTTTTTCACACAGACCTTCTGAGTAGGAATACTCATCTGCGAGGAAATGTTCAATCTCCGAGTCGAAATCTTCGCTGACCATGATAGGCTCAGGATTAACAGGGGGTCTCGGTTTATTTCTTGCCATGCGAGAGATTAATCGAGCATTTTTCTTACCTTTAGAATTTGCATTAGGTTTAGCCTTAGGCTTTTTGGCTGCGGGTTTAGGAATTTTGACCTGTTTGGTCACAAACATAGGCAAGTTCATAGGTGAGTCGGGTAGAGGTTTGGGTAACAAAACGCTGTAAGGTACAGGGGGGATAGGCTTGCTTTCACTCACCACAGGTTTATCAACCTGTGGTGGGCTTGAGTCTTCAAAGTTATTACGACTGAGAAAATCACTCCAACAGTCACGACGTAACCCCAACTCATAAACCATAAGCATTTTAATTAACCCAAAATGGAAGAGGCTGGTATCGACCTGGTTGCGTTTGTACCTTTGAGCCATCTTAAACAGACTTCTATGTAGGTAGTGAGGCATATTAAGCTTGTAGCCTATAAAAACCATCAATAGACGAAGGTGATAGAAGAAAACGAACCCGTACCTGCCCTCGCAAGTAATGAATTTCTTGATTATCATTAGCAGGTCATGCCAACGTTGCTTTAACATATTTGCAGGCAATCCTTTGTCACAGGAGTTCACCAATTGATATTGGAAGAACAATGTCCACGGGACATCTTCCATTTTGCAATTTTTCGACCACTTCTGTCCCGTAGTAGGC
Source organism: Picea engelmannii (assembly GCA_009831015.1). Classification (NCBI taxonomy): domain Eukaryota; kingdom Viridiplantae; phylum Streptophyta; class Pinopsida; order Pinales; family Pinaceae; genus Picea; species Picea engelmannii. Next base: position 238,317 of record ML791364.1, read on the forward strand.
AGACTGGTTGCCAAGCTAAGAAATTGCTCATTAATTTCCAATTGCACATCCCCAACCTTGGCTCGGCAACCATCGAAGGTTAACGCAAATTGCCGAGCCACGCTAGGGTTATAACCATCGAATTTTCGAATGAACGAGAGCCATTTGAATTCCACCAGGTCGCTATAAGCGCCATCGAACATCAACAATGCTTGGCAACCGTTGGGCTCGGCCCTTATGACTGGAGCCATGGCTTGTGTGCATAGTAGGGTTTGAATTGAAAAATACAATACAAAGGGTCGAAAATCGTTACGGCTAACAGCTGCAGCGTTCAAAGAGGAATGGATTAATTGTATGCGTGCGAAGGTGGTGGGATTACCACCACCATGCAGGATAATAATGGCACAGTACAGTGCTGTTCCATCCATCATAATATCGTTTAAACCATATGAATCGACCAACCTGACACTTTGGGCGGTGGATAATTGTATCAACTTTCCATACCAAGACCATATATTATATCAATGTGTCATTGCATGACTTAAACCATTCAATCAAAACCCAAAGTTCACCAACACACCATTGTATAATCTTCAAGCTATTTCCATCAAACTCATAATATTACCAATGCGCTTGTTGCATAGTCAAATGTTTTGATTCGAAGTTTTTAAAACATTATAACAAAAGATCTCATAAAATCGATAAGTCAAGAGCTCATAACAATAAGGATCATATCATATAAAACCAAAATCAATCATGACCCTTATAGAATCAAAATGTAACCAATAAATTTGCATGCTCAATGGCTTATTAATCAAATAAAATAAAAATGCGCAATCAAAGTAAGAGTATATAAATGGACTTAATAGCAAACCAAAGGTAAGTGCCTTTCAGAATATCAATGAGAAGATGATAACAGTCCAAATAACGATGGAGGGGTTTTCACACTTTCAGTTGTGAAAACTGAATCGAAACCAAATTGCAATTGTCGCAAGAAATGAAAAAAATGTCTAGTTGCAAAATGTGACGACGACTTGTCGTTTAGGAGACAATAGGTGTAGGCAGCTTATAGGGCAATTGAAAAAATTGAATTGGCTGCCAACAATGGTGACAGACTTGGAGAAGCAATTATCTCTGTTGAAAGAAACAAATTCAGATTAGGACGTCAAATAAAAATTCAATTAAAAAACAACCACCAGAAAGTCATACAAACATCATCCTTTACCATTTTTTTTTCCAGCTATGTTTTAAAAGATACAAACAAGGAACAGTCTTTAAGATCAGCAAGTCATGATTTTTATGATAGAATCTTCAATACTGTTGGCATGGCCACTGCTGCCAGCAGGCGTCCATAGCCTCGACAGGGTTGCCATTTAACCCACTCGGACATATGTATCCTGTCAAGAAGTTCTAGATCAGAATAAAGGACTTTAAAAGAGGTTTCTTATAATTTTACATATTTTCATTTACCCGACATTGCTTCGCTGCCAGCAGGCCTGTTCAGTACCCTGACAAAGTTGTCTTGGCGCCATGCTTGCATTTACCCGCTGCCAGCGGACCTGTTCAGTATCCCGGCGGGTTTACAAACACTTCCCATAACTCTTATTAATATTTTTTTTTTTTTTTTTAGGGTAGCTGATCGAGGTGACGATGAAAAAATCTTGATATTTTATCATATTTTTCAGACCTCATCGGAATTTTTTAGTACTGTCCTTTATTTAGCTCCAATTTTTTTTTATTTCTAAAACAACTTACTTTGACAGGGAGACATCCTTTTGAGTCATTCCTTCATGGAAAAGGGACAGAGTAAAAAGATAAAGATGATCATGATGAACTTCACTCAAAGATTGAAATTAGTAAACTTCTTTCAAACAAAATTTTCCAATATCATTTTCAGAAATATATCACTGATGTTCGTACAACCTTTCAGAAGTTATTTTAGCGAAGAGATTTTCTTATGGTCTTTGTCTGAATGGATCAGTGCACATGCATGCATATGTTTCAAAACCAAACTAATCATTCAAATCAAAATAAAAAATGAAAACAAAGGCAAAAATAAAAACAAAAGGAAATATTTACATAATATACAAGGATAAAAATCAAGAAAAATATCTTTTCAGGGCTTGGCCATTCACCGGATAGGTGTCAAGCTGCCCTTCAAGATTCTGCAAATGAAAGGAACTAGGACCCAACTTTTCAGCAATAAAAAATGGCCCAAGCCAAAAATTTTGAAATTTGGTATGTTCACCCTTCCCTTCGTGTGGTTTGTCCCACTTCAAGACGAGATTGCCTACTAACAGTCTCGAAGTTAGCTTGGAAGATACTATCTGAGAAATGTCCAAAGATATTTGGAGAAGACTCTTCTTCTTGAGTTGTTTCCTGCTTGACTTCCTCTTGAGAGATTTCAGGAGGGATCAAGTCATCTTGGGCTCCTAGAATTGTCTGGAGAGCACATTGCAAACTTTCTAGGTTTAGGCTTTCAGGGTTTGATTTAGGCCGGTTGGGGGGAAAAGGCTTCCGGAAAGGAGGTTTGTAGGGTCCTTTACTCGAAGAGGCTTCCCCAGTCAAGCTTTTTAAATCTATAACTTGATTAGATAGCTTTTGTACAACTTTGCTTAAATTTTCCAAATCAGAGTTTTCGGGTTATGTTTTGTTTTGTGTAGGTCTGGGAATAATTTCAATCTTCTTCTTGGAAGAAGAAACAGTATTAGTTTCGTTGCTAGAAGAATCCTTAAGACTAAGTACGTCTTTTTAAATCTGAGTAGCCTCTTCAAAGGCTTCTAATAACGTGGCCTTTTTAGATATTTTAACCCAAATAGCTATACTTTGATGTAGAGCTTTAGTGTAGTAAGCTATTACAAGACTCTCTGCAGGCATAGAGTCTGCAGGGATTTGATTTTTAAGTGTTAAAAATATTTGATTAAAATCTTTAAGTTTTTCTTTTGGGTTCATTTTTAAGTTTGAAAGATCCATGACTAAGACTTCCGGAGGTTTTCCATCTCCGAATTCTTCCAAAAATCACGACTCAAACTTTTCCCAAGATACTATAGTATGAGGCTATTGGGCAAAGTACCAAGTGGATGCATTACCCTCAAAGGTGTAAGGGAACAACCTACATACAACATCTTCATGTTCAACGTTACAGAGTCTGATGGCCAACATAAATGTTTTGATATGATCTTCAGCTATCTGTTTTGAATCGGGATCAAACTTAGGAAGCCATTTCTTTGGGTGCTCAGGTAAAGGGTGCTGGGCTCTAGGTACAACTACAGTATCCTGGTCCAACCAGGGTCTAGCAGGGTTGTTCTGATTTTCCATTGGGGTAGTGGGTGTAGAAGGACGAGAAGGTGATTTACCTTCGTCAGAAGGGGAATCTCCCCCAGAAGAGGAAGGAGACGAGGGAGGTGGTGAAGGAGGTATCCCAGATCCTCCTGCAGCAGGATTTGTGTTTGGTTCTATGGTATTCACAGTGAGGTCTATGTCACCTAACTGTTCTCTAGTATCAGATAAGTCTAAAGGTTGTCCCCACGGGCGGTTTGGTCGCCTAAGACTAGCTAAGGCACTATGTGTTTTGATAAGAGATTGACGAACGATCTCTTGGAGATCACCACCTGTATGATTAGGGGTTGCTGCCTCAACTGTGATCTGTGGATCTTCGGTTGAAGTAGTTGCTGTTTGAGGGGGGATATTATCTTGTGAATGGATTCTAGTCACTATAGGTGTACGACTAGGTGGGGGAGGAGTCTTGCGACCACCTCGTGCCATTAATTAAGCTCTAGCCCTCCTTTTAGTGCCATTTGTTGACGGGCGAAATAGTTCGTCCATCAATTGAGAGAGTGGAACCGGTCCGGGGTTGTCTAAATAACCCAAGCCGTTTGGAATGAACCACCCTGATGAGTTTAACGGCTCCGTTGGCCACTCTAAGGTTTCCTAAGAGAACCGACAAGAAAAAATGATCTGAACTAACTAATCTAACTAAACAAATAAGCAAATTAAACTATCTAAAACAAACTAAAAGAAACTAAACTAATTACAACTAATAAAACAAACTAAATAAAAATAAAAGAAACTAACACACTAATCTAATTAAAACAAACTACTAAATTAAACTAAAAATAAATCTAACTGTTCTAACTATTATATACAATCGACTAACTACTATTATAATGATTCAAATCAGCTATCTAATTATCAGTTATAATATTTCTTATTCACAAATGTACACTATAAACAACCTACAGATTTAATTAAAACCTGCAAAACTCATGTGTTTTCTGCCCTAAGACAACCAAGAATCTCTTTTTGATTTTCTCTGTTTTATGAATAAAAAGTAAAACTACTGAAATTAAATGATCTAATATAAAACTATCTAGACTTATATCTAAATTAAACTACTTAATGAAAACAGTAAGCAGAAGACTAATTGGCCTAGAAACGCTCCAAGTCTGCCCTATGTATGATGACTTCTAAGCTGTATGGAGGAGGGAAACTCGCACCGGTTAGTCCGTAAGCTTCTCGTAAATGATTGGCTGTGCTGCTCTTTGAAGTAATTTACAGGACAAACAAGACATAAAATAAAATCATAACAATCTTATGATTATAAATTCCTGGAATAAGGGAAACCTATTATGCAAAAAACTTATATATAACAATCCAATTCATGAAGAAGATAAAACTATCATTCACAAACTGAATTAACAATTGTTATGTCTTTTATCTATTTGGAAGAAACAAGATATGGATAACAGTGACCAAAATTATATCATTTGTACATGATTTAGATAGCTAAAGTAGTCGTAAACCATAAACAAACTGATATACACAACATAAAACAAAATATTGATATATTGAGAAGCTAAAGCTATGACAAAACACCAAATTCTGCTTCAGTCTGTATTATAACTCCATATCCTTGTTCTCCCACGAATGAGTATGATCATGATTACAAAAATCATACGTATATATAGGTCTCTTCACAAGGTAAAACTTCCTTGTGGATAATATCAAATTGTTTTACATAATCTGGGAGATATCCCAAAATCACCTAAACTAAGAAAATAAAATGCAAGTGAAATCCGTAAAACATCTCCTAACTGCTCATCATATCTACTGCCAATTCGAATTTACCTGCAATAGAACACAAATATCCAATTAGAAAGTTATTTCATTAAGAAAACAATAAAAAATTGATTCCACAGACTTAGCTACAGAATCTTCTAATTCTGTAGCTAGTCAAAAATAGCATACAGGACTAGATAGCAATCAAATGAAATGACATCCAATCATCTTTTAATAATCATTAAAAAATGAATTACTAATGATTCAATTGAAATTATCATTCAAATTAAACAATATCAAAATGAATGCAATCGAAACAGAGTAAAGAATGCTCTATTTTCAGTTACCATAAAACATGGTCAAACCTTGACAGGCCTGTTTCGTATCAAACGAAATTAAGCAGTGAATCAAGTCATATGAGATACGATGTAATCGTAATCAATACAACCATAATTGAACAGAATCGTAATCATATAAGACAAGATATGCCACAACATAACTATAATCGATACCATTGAACACAAAATATATTTGTTACAACTGTAACAATATACATAAAGTTCATGTCGTTTCAATCAATAGTAAAGATAGGAAGGTTGTAGAGATTATGCATAAGATTCATTCTATTGTAATCAAATACCAATATGGGAAGGCTGTTACGATATATTCAAAACGAAACATGCGTAACAAGATCGACCAAAAATCGCCATAGATTTCGATTACTGGGCATTACATAGTCAAAATTCAATAGCATTGACAACCATAAGCTGGGCAACAATCCAATAAAATCGGGTTTGATTCAAATATAGAACAACTCATCATCCTGGGCATGATTATTTCCGTTTTACAAATCCATTCGTAACTGAATATCCATTGTTATTCCAATTCAAAAGAGAACAGGGCCGACTGGCCACAATGAATTGACTGGCTAGGACTTGCATGACTGTTATGATTTGTATCACTTCACGATTTGGGCAAAGATAAAACAAAACCTTTTTAAACATACTCCCAAACCGTATCCAGACTAATCAAAGTCATATTTAAATAAAATTGTAACAGATAACCATCGTTTACCCATCATGTGCATCATAACCAATTCAGATCGCAACATAGATCGTGTTTCAAAATTTGAAATGCAAAACATCTTGTGTCTATAATAGATGCAACAAAACATTCAATTGCAACCAATTTGAAACAATCAAATCCACATTATGATTAATAGAATCAACATCAAATCCAATCAAAACTAAAATGATAACGAAATTCGATTTATCAAAACGAAATTATATACAACAATGCATGCTTATGTGACAGAACAGGTCAACAATGTACACAGAGTTTATGAATATGTCATATAAATAGTTGAAAGTCATACCAGCGAGGTTTCTTTGGCTATGCCAATTTCGAATTGACGATTGCTGTAGCTGACTCAACATTCTTAAACAGAATTGAGCCTGTTGTTCGTTTTTTCTTGTCAGTGGGTTGCACCTTCGCATTATGACTGGTGAGTTTTGCCACTTGATCCTCCAGAGCATGAATTCTGGATTGCAACATCGACACATCTAGGTAGTATCTTGCCAAGCATAAGCCACACTGATTGCATGGTCGAACAACTGGTTGAGCAACAGAGGGTTTCGACGAGTCACCGAGGGTTCCACGAGGCATTTCAATGCCAGGAAAATTGGGATCATCCCGCAAACAAGGTGGTAGGTTTTTGACAAAGTCGTATGAGGGTTTGTCACACAGACCTTCTGATTAGGGATACTCATCTGTGAGGAAATGTTCAATCTCTGAGTCAGAATCTTCGCTGACCATGATAGGATCATGATTAATAGGGGGTCTTGGTTTATTTCTTGCCATGCGAGAGATTAATCGAGCATTTTTCTTACCTTTAGAATTTGCATTAGGTTTAGCCTTAGGCTTTTTGCCTGCGGGTTTAGGAATTTCGACCTGTTTGGTCACATACATAGGCAAGTTCATAGGTGAGTCCGGTAGAGGTTTGGGTAACAAAACGCTATAAGGTACAGGGGGGATAGGCTTGCTTTTGCTCACCACAGGTTTATCAACCTGTGGTGGGCTTGAGTCTTCAAAGTTATTACGACCGAGAAAATCACTCCAACAGTCACGATGTAACCCCAACTCATAAACCATAAGCATTTTAATTAACCCAAAATGGAAGAGGCTGGTATCAGCCTGGTTGCGTTTATACCTTTTAGCCATCTTAAACAGACTTCTATGCAGGTAGTGAGGCATATTAAGTTCGTAGCCTATAAAAACCATCAATAGACGAAGGTGATAGAAGAAAACGAACCCGTACCTACCCTTGCAAGTAATGAATTGCTTGATTATCATTAGCAGGTCATGCCAGTGTTGCTTTAACATATTTGCAAGCAATCCTTTGTCACAGGAGTTCACCAATTGAGATTGGAAGAACAATGTCCACGGGACATCTTCCATTTTGCAATTTTTTGACCACTTCTGTCCCGTAGCAGGCAGACTAGTTGCTAAGCTAAGAAATTGCTCATTAATTTCCAGTTGCACATCCCCAACCCTGGCTCGACAGCCATCGAAGGTTAACGCAAATTGCCGAGCCACGCTAGGGTTATAACCATCGAATTTTCGAATGAACGAGAGCCATCCAAATTCTACCAGGTCGCTATAAGCACCATCGAACATCAACAATGCTTGGCAACCATTGGGCTCGGCCCTTACGACTGGAGCCATGGCTTCTGTGCATAGTAGGGTTTGAATTGAAAAATACAATACACAGGGTCAAAAATCGTTACGGCTAACAACTGCAGCGTTCAAAGGGGAATGGATTAATTGTATGCATGCGAAGGTGGTGGGATTACCACCGCCATGCAGGATAATAATGGCACAGTACAGTGTTGTTCCATCCACCATAATATCGTTTAAACCATATGAATTGGCCAACCCGACACTTTGGGCGGTGGATAATTTTATCAACTTGCCATACCAAGACCATATATTATATGAATGCGTCATTGCATGACTTAAACCATTCAATCAAAACCCAAAGTTAACCAACGCACCATTGTATAATCTTCAAGCTATTTCCATCAATCTCATAATATTACCAATGCGCTTGTTACATAGTCAAATGTTTTGATTCGAAGTTTTTAAAACATTATAACAAAAGATCTCATAAAATCGATAAGTCAAGAGCTCATAACAGTAAGGATCATATCATATAAAACCAAAATCAATCATGACCCTTATAGAATCAAAATGTAACCAATAAATTTGCATGCTCAATGGCTTATTAATCAAATAAAATCAAAATGCACAATCAAACTAAGAGTATATAAATGGACATAGTTTGAAAAGATCACTCCAGCCACTTAATAGCAAACCAAAGGTAAGTGCCTTTCAGAATATCAATGAGAAGATGATAACAGTCCAAATAACGATGGAGGGGTTTTCACACTTTCAGTTGTGAAAACTGAATCGAAACCAAATTGCAATTGTCGCAAGAAATGAAAAAAATGTCTAGTTGCAAAATGCAATGATGACTTGTCGTTTAGGAGACAATAGGTGTAGGCAGCTTATAGGGCAATTGAAAAAATTGAATTGGCTGCCAACAATCTGCCATCTCTTTGTTGACATGGCAGTAATGCTAACATGGCATGACATGTGGATGCAGACATGGCATGAGACATCATCTTGAGGCATCCACTGGGATGATGTGGCATGACACGTGGATGATGATCTGGCATGACATGTCATCGCCTTCCTTTCCTTCAACATCCATCAACATATAGAGATTTCCTTTGGTCGAATGAAAACTTCTCTCAAGTCGTCAGTCCCCGATCCATTGACTATTGATGATCATAGATGTCTCTTTGGTCGAACTTTGACACTTTTCCAAACTCACTAATCTGTGACCATCGACCATCAATGATCTCCCTTGAGGAACTTCAACACTTCGCCAAAACTTGTTGATCTTTGACCATTGGCCATTGACGGTCGAAGATGTCTCTTGGCCGAAATTCGACACTTCACCAAACTCATTGATCTGTGTCCATCGACCATTGACGATATCCTTTGATAAAATTCAACAATTTTCAAAAATTTTCCAATCCCCGAGTATCCACCATTGAGGATCAGAGGTTTCTGTGGACAAATTTCAACACTTAGCAATTTTCGGCCAAAACTCAGGTGAATCTGGGTCGTTGATCTCCCAATCAAATTGATCTTTACCATTGATTTCCTTTGACTTCCCAAATGATATAAAATGAACACAGACCATCGATCTTCCTCATTTTCCAAACCACCGAAATGAATCTTAGTCGTCGATTTGGTATCTTTGTCAAACTTTAAAACTTTATCAATTTTTAATTTTTTCAAGGAGGAATCTAGGCCGTCGATCTCGATCGTCAATACTTTGAACTCTACCCTACGCTACAACATCCATTAAAACTCTGAATTTTTCGACCTTCAAGGTCGAATTCATCTCTACAAATCGAATCTGCTAAACTTCTTAGACTGTCCGAATTATTTAAAACTCAAATTTTCCCATGAATCCGGGGATCTTTCTCTCTAATCTTTCCATTTTTCCCCAATTTCGCTCAGATCAAAGTATGCCACAATAAATTTCTCAAATTTTCACTCGTCCAGGCCCATACAAGTCTGATATTTCAACCAAAAGCTCTGATACCAATTTGTAACGTACCCAACCACCAATAGGTTGGTCACGCTACGTAAAAAATGCACACACTATCTAAAAACTGCACTTCAAAACTGATCTTGAATTCTGGTAATAATTAATTCGAAATCAAGCATGAAATATTGCAATATCTAGACATGCAATAATCAAGATTCATGCCAAACCATCCAAAAAAGGAACAACGTGCCATGCAAAACAATAACCAACAAAAATGCACACAAAAATATATCTCAGAGATAAATATACATAGTGTAATATAAATTATGCAGAAAACACAAAGATCTCATAATAATAATAATAATAATAATAATTTATTTTTAAAATTATAAGCTAGATATTAAATTGGTGTATGAAATCATCTTTCTAATTAAATAAATCATTACTTTTAAATCATTTTTTTTTAAATAAAAAATCAATTTATATATAATTGTAATTAGTTAGTTGAAATGTGGTATCATCATACAATATCATTGTAACTAATTAAAAAAAAAAAAATTCACACTCACATAATGAAAATTAAAAAAAAATAATTTATTATAAAGAGGTTATTGTGAAAAGAAACTTATATAATTCTTTTTATGCAACTCCATATTATGTTATATTATATTATATATATAAATATATAAAGTTCATATGAATTTAGTTAATTCCAGGTTATAAAATTAATATTTTTTTTTATTGTTAATGTTATTAAACGGTTAAATATTATAAAAATAAGAACAAACTTATAAAAATAAGAACAAACTTCAATCAAATTAAATTAAGAAGTGGACCCTTCAAATATCATGAAAAGAAAGAATGTGTAAAGTTTAATGTTAATAAACAATTAAATATTATAAACATAAGAACAAACTTCAATCAAAATGAAATTAAGAAGTGGACACTTAAAATACCTGAAAGGAATGTAAAGTTTAATGTTAATAAACAATTAAATATTATAAACATAAGAACAAACTTCAATCAAAATGAAATTAAGAAGTGGACACTTAAAATACCTGAAAGGAAAGAATTTGTAAAAATTATAATTTTAACAATGTAAAAATGAAAACTTTTTTTTTACAGCAAAATTAAATTTCATATTCAAAACATTCATAGAATCATTAATTAATATCTATAATGTTTAAATTTATTAAAAACAAATTAAATTTAGTAATTTTTTTTCAAATTATTTGATTTTAAAATAACATAAAAAAATAACAAAATAATTTTTATGTAATGATTTGATAAAATAATATTAGATTTAATAAATAAAATGATATCGTCATTATTATAAAAAATAAAATAAATTTATATAATAAAATATATTGGATATTTTCTTTATAGTGATGATGGTTAACATCTCAATAATAATAATAATAGTAATAGTAGTAGTAGCAACATCAGCGACAACAACAACAACAACAACAACAACAACAACAATAATAATAATAATAATTGGTTTAGAGGCTACCATTCAACTGTAGATCACCTTGTCACGTTTAGGATCATTGCAAAGGAGTGTCATAATGATAAAACTGTTTTCCTTTGTTGTTTCATTGATTTCAAAAAATCTTTTGACACTCTGCCAGGACTAACATTTGGAATATGTTATAAAAGATTAATGCCCCTTTCATGTTAAGAGTTGTTGCGGTAAGGCTATATGAGAAATTTATTGCTAAGTTTAGGAACACTAAGGGATGGTTGGAAGAAATTAACTATAATATAGGAGTCAAGCAAGGTTCCTCCCTGCCCCCTACCCTTTTCGACATCTATAATGATAAGTTAGAATATTGTATGGAGGATGTAGGTTGTGTTGGTTTGACTCTCGCTAGTATAGTCATCGTCCTTCTTCTTTATGTTGATGATATTGTTCTTATGGAAAAGATTCACTATCACTTGGGTAAGCAACTTTAATCCTCAAGGACTTATGCTCTAGTATGGGCATGACTGTGAACACTGAAAAAAAAAGGTTATGATAATTAAATCCAAAAATATCACCTACAATAATTTTGTATATGAAAACAATATCTTGGAGGAAGTTCCTTCATACAAATATCTTGGAATTGATATTCACCAAAAGCTTAATTGGAACTATAACGTTTAGAAAAGGATAAATGGAGGGTGAAAATATTATTATGAGCTTGAAAACAATTCTAAATCAACAGATCTTTGACTTTGGGATAAGGAAAATACCTCTTTCACACTCTTGTCACTTCGGTTATATTATATGGATGTGAAGTTTGGGGTTGCAGTATCTTTAGAGTTTCCTGGAGAAAGATAGAATAGATCCAAAAAAAATAATTTGTAATCTCAAAATTAAGGGCAATACTATTGAAATATTGTAACTACAAAGAGTATTCTATTTATTATTGATGTTTTATTCATTAGATCAATCCCCTTTTGTGGATTGATCATGCTGGACATTGTAAATGACCAAATCCCCTTTTGCGGATTGGTCAAACCCTAATTGTAATATGCTAATTGAGAAGTTATCCCCCAGGAAAATTAAAGTGGTTCTAACCACCCAAAAAGAGAAGTTGGCCTTGCCAGTGAAGAGACACCTCCTTTCAGCACTTGCCAGTTTGTATAAATAGAGAAGGCCAATGCCTCATTTGCTCACTCACTCATTCGATCATCCAGAGCACAAGTTTGGAAGCTGTAGTTGGAGAAGAAGGAAGAGAGAGAGGCACATTCCTTGGGAGAGGATATTCTCTAGTGTTTGGTTTATTGTCTTGGCATTTTATTGGCTATCTATATTAAGGAAGTTTTTGCTAGGTTTTCTTCCCCATGAGGGTTTCCCAGGATAAATGTTGTGTATCTTTTGATTGTGTTTTTCTTAGTGATCCTATCTATGCTATGGTTATCTAGTAAATTGAAAAGAAACCTAAGAATAGATTAAACTCTAACACGGTATCAGAGCTAAGTTGAAGAGAGCATCTTTCACAAGATAAAGAAAAACGTCACTATTGTTGTACAAGAAAATTAGGGCTTTTGTTGGAGAGGATTTTTTTCCTAAAACCCATCTAGAAAAGTGCGCCCTACCCTAGTAAAGCTTTTGGCATCTTGAGCACACCTTTTCAATGGATAAAACTCCCAGAAAGTGAAACTCTAGTTTTCACTTGTACCAGAAAACCAGAAAACCAGAAATCCAGAAAACCAGAAGTACCAAAAAACTAGAAGTATCAAAAAGCCAGGAAACCATGACTAGTACTAGAAGTACCAGTCCATATTTCTGCAATCTCAGTTTCAAGGGGTAAACTTTGGATTTTCAAAAATCTAACTGCACCAGCTTACTCGCCTCAGCTCAACGCATCTAGCCCCTAGATCAGAATTTCAAAATTTGAAGTTTGAAAAATTAGGGTTTCCTCATAAAACTGTAAGTTGCAGTTACAATTTCAAAATTAGTTGCAGTATCAATTACAGTTGCAGTATCAGTTGAGGTATCAACTACAATACCAGTTGCAGTCACCCTTGAAGTTCTTAAGAGTTGGTAATTATTATCGCTGCTACTAGATAGTGTCACTACCTGCAAATGCTATTAGAGGTATGTACTCACATATGTTTAAATTGTTAAGCTTTAAAGGGTATTTGCAAGAGAAGGAAGGGATCTCTTTCCATAGATCCAGAAGGATCTCAAGATCCAACACATTCAGAGGAATAATGCAAACCAGGTATAATTATTCTGATATGCATCTATTTGTTATGACATTACTTTGATCAATGTTTCATGTTGAAGCTATGACCATCATATTAACCTTTGGTCAAAATTAAAGTCAAGGTATTAGTTGGATTAAATTTGAGATCATAGAGTTTATTCTCTAACCCAACCTTCTGTCAAGATAGCATATTGTCTTAGTACAATAAGACAAGTTGAAGAAAGAACTCGTCATCTTGAGTGAAGGAGACCTTGAAGAAAAGAAACACACTCATTCTTGAGGACAAGGCTCCAGGTTCCAGGTTTGATTAATTAAGTTGATAAGATTCAAAATTTAACATGGCAAGTTGATAACTACCCCTTTACAAGTAAACATTATAGTTGAGGTAGCAGTCTTCGAAAAGTATTATTCTTGGTAGCATGTGAGCATATCAAGATAAATGCTTAATGTAATTATTTACTAGATACAACTAACATCTCCTCTAGGAGAAACTTCTTGTGCTGATTCCAGGTTACCTTAGATGAATGTTTGTTCACAACACTAGAAGAGTGTTGATCTCATTTCGTATTGTATCTCTTACTTTTGATCTTTGTTTCAGACAGGTCACAAGTGAAAGTGCTAAAGGAGCTACTGTGACGATTATTCGTGCTATTGTTTTATTTACTATTATCAAAATTTGAAGAAAAAATGTTTATGTCTAGACAAAGCAACGTTCTTATCAGTTGCTAGAAGTCATACAAGTGAAAAAATTATCTAGTACTTTTCATTAGAGATGTACTTTCTCTTAACAATATTATATGCAAGTATTAAAAAGTACCTGATGGATATAGTGCAAATGAGTTATCTGGTTATCCAAATAAACTCCCAAGGGACCATCAAAACATAAGCCTTAGGGAATTCTATGCACATTGATGAGCCAATCTATTTTCAATGTGTATAACTTTTACAAACTAAACAAGTTTCCTTAGTTTTTCTATAAACTAGGCATGTTTCCCCTTTGGTTTTATGACTTATAATATGCACGAATGATTTTTTTGTATTTGAGAAAGTTCTTGAAAAGATTCCAACTACATGAAAAGGAACCTATCCAGTGGAATTACAACAGAGTACACATTTTCACATCCAAGTCCTTGTATTCTATGTATTCTCTAAATAATCCCAACAATGTGTCAATATTCACAACATTCTACCTTAATTTAAAAATCTAGATAACTATCACCATCAAGATTTTGTGATAGCTGCCCCCATGAAACAATTCCTTTTGTGCGATAATAGTTATTTCATGGTTGTGATAGATAGATACAAGTTATCCTGAAAAATACATGATAACAAAACCTCAGAGGTTGTATACCTGGGATATTTTGTTTTGTCGGACAATCTTCAAGTTTAGGTGCATCCGTTCACCTACATTTCATAGGAATTTCAGGGCCTCCAGCCTCCTGAATGATTTCAATTGTTCAGTTAAAAAATACAAAACGTTGAGAACATAAGTTTATCAACTTAAAACTACATGATGCTAAAAAAAACTATTGTCATCAAAAGATATATGTGCACGCCCCAGAGAGTGAAACCTTAATGGTTGTGGCACTGGATAACTGGAATAGATCTACATAGGTAATATTTGGGTATGTGTATTTTATGGGTTGTAACAACTTCAATGAATTTACAAGAATTTCCATAACAAAAATAGGTGCTAGAATGTTTAGAAAAATAATCTACTAATTAATTAAGAGAAAAAAAATGAAATAACAGAATTTACTAGTATTTGCTTTGTGGTTTAGTTCTATTTCAAAGTGAAAGTTCCCATTTTCTCCACCACAATTTGTCCACTCTTGAATGTTCTTGTCATATGTTATGACATCATGCCATGAATCGTTGTACACAATAATGAATGTCAGGTTTTGGAGGGTTTTGGGGTCAAACTATTGGGAAGTGTAATGACATAACAACTAAAATGGTAGGTTGGATTTACTCCTTCCTCATTGCATGGGATTATTGATTTCTCCCTCCACACTTTTTTCAATCACTGTGCATAGAAACCAAAGCTTCTAGAAAAAATTGAAATAAATACTTACAGAGTGGATTGAGAGGAGTAGAAAGCTGGAGAGAAAAATAATTCCTTAATATTTTTGGCTATGCTTATTGTGTTCTTGAGCTCTTGTTAGAAATGAGAGGAGTGGAGCCTTCTAGTTCATCTATTTCTCAATATGACTATCAAAAAATGACTCGGTTCAACCGATTCAATCAATCCATAATTCCCAATTCAAGATCAAAATGATTCGAAGTTGATTCACTGTGTTTTATTCAAGGTTTACAAGACAAGATTATGTATTCCTCTCTTGTCATTGTTAAAACAATACCAATGGCCACCGAAATGGAAAACTTTATCAATGTGCTAAATCTCTCCTATTGGTGGAGCACAACAACAGTTAGAGCAATTCAACCACATAAGCATCAAAAGCGGAGATCCTAGATCCATTTTCCTCTACTTAGTGACAAATATGACCAGGAAAATCCCTTCTCTTTTCAAGGATTCCGGGACAACAATAGCTTCACATATAGGCCTATTCATGTTTGTCTTCTTGTGATTGGTTTCTTCTTGAACTATTTCCCTCCAATTCAAAACCTCAAACACCAAAAATAATTCAACTTGTTCCCACCATGGAGTGAATTATTGGTTCAATGTCGGGGATAATGGTTAACATATTACAAATCATGACATTATATATATATATATATATATATTGTATGACTATCGAGGGCGATGTAAAGTTGTTATAGGACTGTGGTTTTGAATCCCATATGGGATTTCATAGGTGAATAAGAATTATGTTACAATGTGGATGGAAAAGGAAATTGCAACTTGAGGATTTAGATGGCACTTCTTAGGCATGTGACATTTCTCCAAACCAGCTAGGATAAAGTGTAAACAAACAAACAAACAAAATTAAATTTTTAGGATGTCGAAGACCATAATATTCCTAAACATGAGGGAATGGAATTTATGTGGTTATGTCAAGTCATTGGTAGAAATACTACTATTCATATTCATGTGGTTGTTATCTAGTTGTATTTTTTGTCCCTAGACTAAATTCGTCATTTAAGTTAGTAATTTTTAGTTGTGTCACTTAAAATTGCTCAAATTTGGTAGTATAAAACTGTTGTGACTAACATTTTTGGTCACATAGTCACTAATTACCCATTTTTTACCAGTGGGTGTCTAAACAAAGCCTATAATTGATCCATATTATTTTCGGCACGAAATGAGAGTGGAGATATAATAGAGAAATGCTTAGAGATATTGCAGATATTCAATAATATAACAGAAATGTATCAGAGATGAAACCATAAACATAGATATACAATAATACATGATTTCTATTAATCAGAGAAATGTACAGAGACTGTAAAAATACAGAGTGAAAGACTAGCTAGAATGGTGGCAACTTATCTCTGAGAAGAGATGTGATGGCTACTCGCATTCGCAAGAAGATGATTACAATGAGGCTTTGAAGGCCCTTTTACAATAAATGGGAATGCAAAAAGTTCTAGACATCCAAAAACCTAACCCTAGGAGATGAAGCGCCAAAATTCATGTGGGCCCCGTTTGGGTAAGTGAGTACATCAACTTCCCGGGGTCGTAACTTTTGCATACGATCTCCTTTTTAGGCATGTGATAGCTTGTTGGAAAGGTATTGTCGAGGATATTCATTTTGGGGGATCAATGATTCCTTTGGCTATCATTGAGAACCTATATCTCGAAAAACCTTCATTTGGACCCTCAAAATGGCCCCGAAAGTTAAAACCTGCTAAAAATAGTAAATTTCCAAAATGGCTAGAAAACTGTTTTGAGCCATTTGGAAAAGGTGGGTGGCCACCGATATCCACTTGGATCAATCCTCCCTCCTTAGGAAGCAATGACCTCCATTGCGTTGAGTTCCCGGGGGAGAGGGAAAAGCATTTGTTGAATCTACATCTTGGTGAGCTGCTTGTCTTGTTGGAGAAGTCTCACTGCTTAGTTTGTGGAAATCTATCACGAACCTATGGCTGAAAGGTTTGGACCTTTTTAACCAGTCTGGCTATTTTTGATGACTATGTGTAGAAGGAATCTTCATGCTTTGCTGCAACCTTGTCGACCTGCTTCTGTTGGATAGAAGGTTCTTTGGCTGAAGCTGTGGTGGCTGCAGTATCCTTCTGTTCACCCTTTGAACAGATTGTGGAGAAGATGAATTTTGTAGTATGAGATACTACCTTACGACACTGTTTAGGTGGGGCAGTAGTTGGAACTACCTCTGGTATCCTGTAGAGATGACCCCCCATAGTAATAATGACACTACGGGGTCGAGACTCATAGATAGCATTGCGTTTCCACATATATGGCTGGCCCAAGAGAACATCACAGACATCCAGCGGGGAAACATCACATAATACGTCATCCTTGAAGGGTTGGATGCCATATGACAATCGACACTGCTGGCTGACATGAAGATCTCGTCCTTGGCGAAGCCACCCAATGCTGTATGGTTGCGGGTGTGGTGTTGTCAACAATCCCAATTGTTTAACGACCTCTGCTGAGATGAGGTTCTTCTGGCTTCCGCTATCAACAATAAAATGCAGCGGGGTCCCCTTCACCCACATCTTTGAATGAAAAAGGAACTCCCCCTCTTCTGGATCTATTGGTTCTTCTGGTTGAATTGCTGTAGTCGTGAAAATAGCAGTGGGGTTTGCGTCGATGATCTGTCTTTTACCAGTATTTTTAGAATCAGATTTAGAATCAGAGTTCAGCTGCTTGTTTTTTATCTTGGCCACCAATGACTGTTTTGAGAGACATTCGTCGGTGTTGTGCCAGGGGATTTTGTGGAAATCGCACCATTTTCCGGTGTCCTTCTTTTTCTTCCCGTGACCCTTCTTTTCCTATGGCTTGGATTGGTTTTCGGGAGACTGTTTGTTAGGGTTGTTTTTTTCATACTTTGGTTGTTGTGGATTTGCAAACCCAAACTCCCATTTGTTCTGGTGCTTAAATTTCTGCTCGATTTTAATAACATATCGATAGGTAGCACCGAGTGATGAGATGTCCAGAAAATCCATTTCAGTTTGGATGTATCTGTGTAGAGCCCCACGGTATTTCAGAACCAAATGTCGTTCAGATTCTTTGATACCCATCTTGGTGCGCAAGGTATGGAAGCTATTGGTGAAGTCCGGAACTGATTGGCCCTTCTCTTGCCATAGTGTGGTCCATCTCATGTACTGGTCCTCATAGTTTCCAACAGGGTGGTACTGTTCCTTTACCGCATCCACAAAAAATTCCCAAGTGGGCTTGGCCCCATATATTCCAGAATCCTCTATGGAGCTCTGCTCCCAGTAAGTTTCCCACCAATGTTTGACATGGGGGAGAGCCTTAAGGAGTGCGAAGGTGATCTTTTCCTTCTCTGAAAAATTATGAACAGAGAAATAACCTTCTATCAAATTTAACCATTTATCTAGGGCATCTGCATTTATTTGACCTTCAAATACAGGAATATCAAAATTAACCTGTACCTTGAAAGGTGAGGTGCCTCCAATGTGGTCGCTTGATGAAGATGCACCCGATGCTATTGACAAGCATTGAAGGATGTGGGAAAAATTCTCCATCATTTCATCCCTCTGTCGCGTGAGAGCTTGCTCATGCAACAGACTTATAGGATCGTCTGCTCCATCGTTTTTCTTTTCTTCCGCCATTGAAGGTTTCTTGGGTGTGCGAGAGAAATTGTCCTCAAGAGAGACAAGCTCGAGACCCAACTTGCTATACTCGGACCTCGTCAGGGACATGCAATGAAAAACGATCAAGAGCAGCTTGCTCTGATACCACTGATCTAGATTATTTTCGGCATGAAATGAGAGTGGAGATATAATAGAGAAATGCTCAGATATATTGCAGATATTCAATAATATAACAGAAATGTATCAGAGATGCAACCATAAACATAGATATACAGTAATACATGATTTCTATTAATCAGAGAAATGTACAAAGACTGTAAAAATACAGAGTGAAAGACTCGCTAGAATGGTGGCAACTTATCTCTGAGAAGAGATGTGATGGCTACTCGCATTCACAAGAAGATGATTACAATGAGGCTTTGAATGTACTTTTACAATAAACGGGAATTCCAAAAGTCCTAGACATCCAAAAACCTAACCCTAGGAGATGAAGCGCCAAAAGTCATGTGGGCCCCGTTTGGGTAAGTGAGTACATCAACTTCCCGGGGTCGTAACTTTTGCACACGATCTCCGTTTTAGGTGTGTGATAGCTCGTTGGAAAGGTATTGTTGAGGAGATTCATTTTGGGGGCTCAATGATTCCTTTGGATATCATTTAGAACCTCGATCTCGAAAAACCTTCATTTGGACCCTCAAAATGGCCCCGAAAGTTAAAACTTGCTAAAAATAGTAAATTGCCAATATGGCCAGAAAACTGTTTTGAGCCATTTGGAAAAGGTGGGTGGCCACCAATATCCACCTGGATCAATAATTCATTCAAATAGACTTCTAGAGTTTTATGAATGAATTCCTTGAATGTCCTAACCATGGTTTAAGAAAAATAGACTTGAGAATTTACTAACCCAAAATGCATCCTTTTAATGCATAAGCACCCCATTCAATAGAAAATGTAAATATGGGTCTATATTTTTCCTTGATTGACACTTGGTTGCACCCAAAATAGCCATCCAGAAAGGAATAAATTTCTTTGCCTACAACCCCTTCTAAAAAAAATTCAATGGAAGGAGATAGAAAAGGGCCTTTAACTGTTACATGAGTTAGCTTGCATAAATACACACAAATGTACAACTTCCTATTTTTTCTTGATGATCATGTTAGATGACACCCACTCACTTTATTTTATCAGGTAGATAATTCTAACATTAAACATATTCTAGATTTCTTCTTAAATATTTTCTTGTATTTTGGGTTCATTCGATATGGTTTTTGTCTACCTAACATGGTTGTTGGATAGAGATCAATTTGAAGTTGCTAAAATTCTTTTAGGATACCCTTCAATTAGTGATAACTATCACTACAAGGAAAACACATTGTAGCAAAGGTTTTTAGTGTTACAAGATTAGGCAAAATTTACAAAAAAAGCCTCCTCTATTCATAACATAGGTGTTAATGGATGCTCCCTATAACTAAAAAAAATAGGGTGGATAGAGGTTTTAGCAGAGGATTTTTTTCAGTTCTCGAAATGGTAACATGCACGAATGCATTATTAAGTAACATGCACCTGTGTGTACATAAACCTAAAAAGCATTGGGGCTTGTATATTTATTACATATCAATTCCATCTTTTTTTTGTTATAATGCCGCATCAGTGCTTGTATAAATATTATGTAGTGGGCCACTCTTTTTTTTTATGGCACACCGATGCTCATATAATTTGTACACACAAATGCCTATATTACCATGTGCACTGAATGTAAGTGAAATTTCTAACATTTGAGGTGAGATGTCAACGCCATTCTTTGTTACTAGGTACTGGTGCGTGTATTATATGTAAATCACCAGTGCATATTGTAATAACGTAGAGCATAATATTTTGAAATGGTAAATATAACCATACGTTATGTCGTTTAAAGTATTGATGTTTTTTCACAATTTTTAGCACCAATGCTCCAATTTAATTAATAGGCATCGATGTGTATGAATAATAAAAATGCATCATTGTTTATTTTATGGCATGCACCATTTAGTGAGGCCAAAAAAATACAATGCACCAATATGTATATATTTCAATTAATTGTTATTTTTACAAAATTTCAATTAATCATCTCGGAATCAAATATTTTTTATAATAATATTGATTTTTATATTTGTGTTATTTTTATAATATGGATTACACCTCTATTATTTGTAACAATGTAAATCACCAACAAAGAAACATTACAACAATTGATAATGTAATAAAATAAGAAACCCATTTTATTATATATGAATAAGAGACCTATCACCATACAAAATGGGACAACTTAAAGGTCTACAATAATCAAAATACAACCAATATGTAATTATTACACATATTTGTAACATTTCCTCATGCAATTGGGAAAATAGGTCAAGTACATTAAACAAAATCCATGATTTCACATAAAAATATTCCAAAACATACAACTTATAGTAACATTCAATTATATTGATTGTCATTCATCACCCGATCTGCGATTATCGCTCGAGCTGCGTGCATGTCTCATTTCTTCATCACTTGTAGGTGATATTCTACTTTGGTTATTTAGCCTATTGTTTTCTTGATCAACTTGTTTTTGATGTTTATCCTCTTCACATTCCATCTACAAACATAGAAATAAAGTGTAATAAATAAATCTACATTGAAATATTAGAATATACATGATTAAATAAATAAAAAAATTGTACCATAGTAGTGATTGTTTCATAAACAATAAAAATTCTTTTGAATCCATGTTGCATGCCATATCTCAAAATCCCTTCTGTTGGTTTCACTCCCTACTTTGTTTCCCGCATGTTTAATATGCCATGAAAAAGCATAGTTGATATAATTAATATAAATATTTCTTCTTGTTCCATTAATTATAAAACGGGGGAAGTTAAACAACATAGCTACTTACAAATTATTCAATTAAACCTTGATACTTCAACATATACTCACAACCCATACTTAACCCAATGTCAATCAATTCTTCGGTTGGATCTTCTTTTTATGTTAGCACCTATTAAAGGACATCCATGGATGAGTGTAAATTAATTATTTAAATATTGTTGGATATGTGTTATATTATTTGTAGTATTGGGGTGGATTTTGGGTCAATGATTTTGGCCCATGTTTTTCTACCAATGACATTTTGGTTGATGGTTTTCGACCAATGGTTTTTTGGTCGATGGCTTTCAACCAATTGTTTTTTGGCTAATGGTTTTCTTTATTGGAAAATGTTTTTCATCCATTGTAATCTAATTTTGGTTTAGGAATTGGGGTATTGGAGGTTGGAGAATATATATATATATATATATATATATATATATATATATATATATATATATATATATATATATATATATATATATATATATATAGTTAGTATTGTCCATGGATGAAAATATGATGAAACAAATTAAAGAGAAAAAGGGGCAGAGTAGCTCTGAGAATGCTAGTTTTCCCAATTGGGTTTCCATGGTAAAAATATTTGTGTTTTGTGTTTGAATGACATTATTTACTTTCTTTTTTTACTGCAGAATATATATGCATTATTTACTTAACATGTTTAAAACTAACATTTGGTATTAAAGAAAGATTTTGGATTTAGGAGGATGCCTTTGTGTGGCTTTGTTCTTAAGGGATTTGCTTGTTTTGGGCTTGTGATAGACTTGTGATAAACCTATTCAGTAGGATCTCTATAGTGATAATTCTTGTATTGAAAGAATGGTGAGAAGTTATAGAGTGGAGATCGAGAAGTTTAAAGGATTTTTTTTTGAGTTGTGGAATCTCAAGATGGAGGATCTTCTAGTAGATAAGGAATAGTAGGTGGTTGTAGAGCTGGGTATGAAGCTTGCTTTTATGTTGAAAGAAGATTGGGAAAAGTTAGAAATAAATGAGAGGAGTATTATTTTACTTTGTCTCTCAGATTAAGTATTGTTGAATGTCTCTAGAGATGTAACATCCCCAACCACCCAAGCTGGGCCACGTCACACAATCTCAACTTCTATCGCTTTGAAACCAATATGTAACATTCCCGTTACCAAACTACTTTTGATACCAAACTGTAACATCATTCATCTTACTATTGAACAATGCTATTCCAAAATACACTGTGTGGATTCTACTCTAAACACAATTCTATGCAGTTTCACTTGAAGTAGCGTGCTCAACCCCAAGATGAGTCATGCTACACAACTTATAATAACAGAAGTAATACAAAAAAATTGCACAAAAGTGTACTGAACACACATAACTACCGTGTGCACAACCATTTTGGCGTTACACACTAAATACATTCTCCTTATGTGTGCAAACTGCTTCTTTGTGTGCACAAGAAAATGTATCCTTTGGTGCAAAAAAAGTATCCTATGTGCACATGGTCATTCAAACATTCCTCTGAAGACTCATGTCCAAAACATAAGGTTAACTTATCGGAAAACTAACAACAATTGTCATACTCATGCATGACTACAAATACTGACTATCAAGACCACACATACATGTGCAAGAAACATTATACAGAATAACCCCAATTACTTATATGCAACAACATACAAAAATTAAACCCATATTAAACACAAATAATTAAGCACACAAAAATGAGATCAGCAGATAAAGAAACTTATCTTTTATGAGAAGTCACCAACTATGAACAAAACTTAGACATTCCTCCCAATCATAGACTCTGTTGCTCATAAGATTTCAACAACAGGTCACCCTCAACCTAGGGCTTAACTCCACTAGGGAAAAAGGGTTTCTAGTGATAGGATAAGGTCTGATATTCAACAAAATTGTTCAGTCCAAGGTTCTCGTTGTTGCAACTAGTATACAATATCTCATACCCCATGCACCTATCACACCCAAGGAAGTGTTCCCCTTCTCTTCTCAATAGTCCCTCGGCTACCCCACTTCCCTTCTAGGGTTCCCAACAACATACCAGACAGGAAGTCTCTGAGCCCTACAACTAATTCCCAACTCACTAGGGAACAATTCCCAACAAAACTCTCACTTGGAGAGAATGCTCATGCCTAACAACTCGCCTCTTTGTCAAAAAATCTCTAACCTAGAGAGACTGCTTACAGGCCTAACAACCCGCCTCTTCGACAACAAAGCTCTAGTTACAATATAGAAAAACCCCTTACAATATTCTCTTTGCAGATAAGGTATTAGTCATATTTTCCAGATAGTCCGACCCCTTCTACACACGAGAGTGAATTAATCCAAAATGAGATATTTTATTTTGAAATACACTAAGTCCAACGATATATATTGCATGCCTTAAAATTGACACTTGTCATCGTCAAAAGTAGCTTTATCTACTTGGTGAATCGTTTCCTTCCATCGAGAACTTTAGATAAATAAATATACATAAATTACACTTTTCCAGGAATATTAATAAAATATTCCTTA
>ML791364.1:263564-274954 GCA_009831015.1 Picea engelmannii
TCCTTTTTTGGTGGAGTTATTCCCCCCCATCTCTTTTTCGTTTGATCTATCTATGCACAACGATGTAATATTATATTAATAACTTTAATAACTTGAATATGATTACTTTTACATGGATAGGCACACTAGCCTATCTATGTCCCGACTCACCAGCTTCATAATCACACAGGATCTCGATGCACACTCCCAGGTGATCCCTGTCAACTTACCCAAGTGCACGTAGCATCGTGAAATGTGCACACCCTTTCTTTGATAACAATTCCGGCACACTACTCAGGTGTTACCAACACCAAAACTTGGTTCCAACAAATCACCAGCCTATATGTACATTTACATTAACAATTGGTACTAATAGCTCACCAAATTGTATTTACATTACAATGGGTTTCATATTAGGGACATTACATTCCCGCCCCCCTTATTTATGCACTATCCTTAGTGAAACATATACAAATGTACATAAAAAACTTCAAAAATATTTAAAAATATGTGGATATACTACCCACATAGCATCCTCACTCTCCCAAGTTGCATCTTCAGGACTATACCAGGTCCATTGGACCTTTACCAACTCCATGAAACGATTCCATAACTGTTTGATTTTTCGATCCAATATGCAAACCGGTTTCACTCGAAAATCAGCTTTTGGATCCACTTGAATCACTGGAATAAAATGGGTGACTTTAGTAATCTTTTCCACCACTACCATAATAGAATCATTTTTCTTAGCAGTCCTAGGTATCCTAGTAATGAAGTCCATGGTCACAACTTCCCACTTCCACTAAGGAATGGGAAAAGGATGTAGAAAACCAACTGGATGTTTGTTCTCAGCCTTAACCTTCTCACATTTAAGACATCTAGCAATAAAATCAACAACTTTCGTTTTCATACCTAGCCAAATGTATTTCTTTTTGACTACGACAATTGTCTTCTAGTAACTTGGATTTCCAGCAGAAGAAACCTTATGCATCTATAAAAATAATAAAATTTTCAATTCCTGATCATTGAACACATAGAATCTGCCCATATACATGAGGATACTATCCTCCTTTTGTTAGAATATAGAAGATGGTGTGCTCATTTTACCATTGACGATACCTTCGTCACCCAACCATAGGCCGAAGCCTCCCTCCAAGCACCTTAACCTTGACTTGAGAATTCCTCCGAAAGAAAACCCTAGGCTAGATAGCCAAACAAAGAGTAGCGCATATTTCCCCAAGGATAGTGCATCACAAAAAGATGATCAGATAGTCCAAACCCTAGCCAATAGATATTCAAGCCAATATTGAGAACTAGCTACTGCTGCAGCTACACCTGCAACCCTCCTCCAAACCTGCACACCAAACTGCAATTGCAGTGCGCACCAACTGGTAAACTGCAATTCTGAGATGCTGCAAATGAGAACTAGCGCCCTGTATTTATAGTAATCCTTCCAGTTTTGCTAGGGCCAAATTCTCCTTCTGGGTATGTATCTGTTCAGTATATTATTATTATTTTTGGCTGACTTCTCTTGGAGGCTAATAGCCTAATATAAATTATCTTCTTGATCCAACAAGGCTTCTAGGGTTATTAGCCAACTCATTAGGGTTTCTCTTGCTTCCTGGAGTCTTCTATTCTTGTCAGGTTCACACGTGGGGGTAAATACCTCCCGCAACTACCATAATATTAACACTCCCTCCTAGCTAGAGAGGCATTTACAGGTAATGGACTTGAATACAAAATATACCATTTACCCGGTAGCATCAATATAGTCATCTAGACTATTTCATGACTATATCATGAGCATCACCATCATCATCAGCTGCATCATCTCTCGAAACCATACTTCATCTGGGTAGTTAGATATGATGCTGAATAAGTCACTCTCACCATAGAGTGATACAAGAGGAGTAAAAGCTCTGAATTGTTTTAGATCTAGAAAATCTTTGTTCATCATTCATTTGAATGATCATTATCTCCAATAAACTGTTGATGGTCTTCAAGACAATTAGAACAAGGATAGAACACAATTGTGTCTATTCATAGTAGTACATAACTACAATCCAGTGGTTAACTACCACATCAAGTAACACACAAGTACTTGATCAACAATGTAAGGTTGCAAACAGTGAAACATATTCACCACAGTAGTCCTCATCTACTGTCATACAGTCTTCATAACAACCATCTGAGAGCATCCTGCATAGAAACAATGTTATGATAAAAACTATATCATCTGGGCCAATATTTCACTCACGTCTGTGAGATATGAAAGAATGTTTTCCACCACAGTAGTCTTCATATGAATAGAAACAATGTTATGATAAAAACTGAATCAACTGGGCCAATATTTCACTCACGTTTGTGAGATCTGAAAGAGTGTCTGCCCTCAGTATATAATATCAACAATAATCATCTGGGCCAATCTTTCACTCATGTCTGTGAGATATGAAAGAATGTCTTCCCTCAATATAGAATATCAACAATGGGTTATCTTCCCCATTCTTCTCAACCAAGGAAGAATGATTATTTTTTATTTCTGAGCCTGGACCATTTCTCACCCTGGGCCATTCCTCCGACACTAAACAAAGTGTATCCTAGAGAGAATGAGTCTGCCCTCAAGAAATGTTTGGACCATTCCTTACCCTGGGCCATTCCTTTGACACTTAACAAAGTGTAACCTAGAGGGAATGAGTCTGCCCTAAGGAATGACTGTCCTGGACTATTCCCCACTCTGGGCCATTCTTCCGACACTAAACAAAGTGTAACCTGGAGAGAATGAGTTTTCCCTCGAGGAATAACTGTCCCTGATTGCTGAGCTTGGACTATTCCCCACATTGGGCCATTCTTCCGACACTAAACAAAGTGTAGCCTGGAGAGAATGAGTCTGCCCTCGAGGAATAACTGTTCAGACCATTTCCCACCCTGGGCCATTCCTTCGACACTAAAGTGTAACCTGGAGAGAATGTATAACCCTTGAGGAATGTTTGTCCTGCATCAACCTCCAAAACGAACGATTTTTCGAAACTGCTCACAACTGTGAACTTCGAAAGAATGACTGCCCGACGAGGCAAACCATTCTACTTGACCACTACTCAGAGTGACTGCTAGGAAGAATGACTGTCCTAGACCACTCCCCATGTTAACCACAATGGGAAGTAGATGTCTATGATACATCAACAATCAGTCTGCCTCCCATGTTAACTACAATGGGAGGTCACTGTCCATAAAAAATCTCAATCCACTTTCCGAACAGGAAAGCATCTGTCCAATCTGGACTATTTCTCAATTACAAAGATAAATGCTCCCTCCTAACTGTAGAGTTATTTAAATCACAAAAATAAATGTTTGCGTACCTTCTTTTAGTTTGGAGAGTCTTCCCTTCCAGCTAAGAGAGTTATTTCCACAAGCTCTAGCTTGAGTATGCAAGTTCTTTCATCTTGAATAGAGGCTTTACCAAAATGTATGCTTATGTGCTCATCTATGGAGATATGTATTTGAGAAATCATTTTCTCCCTTCTGGACTTTATCATGGATAATGTAATGCTTGTACTGTAGTCTGGAACAATGTGAAGGCTTCATGTAGATCTGAACAATAAAGTATATCATAGTTGGAGAACTGGAACATATCCATGTGGTACTTCTTCTGTCATCATGAGATCTGCTCTTTTGAGTAGTCATATTGATGTCATAGGAAATCTTCACCATGCTTCTACTATGCACTGGAGGTTCTCCATCACGTTGTCTTCTACATACATGAGTCTCTTTCTGGTATGGCTCAAAGTCTTGAGATTTCTCTTTATACTTTCTTTATTCGATTTCTCTGGAGAACATTCTTTGCATTCATCTGATGTAGAATTCCGACTTATGGATGTTGTGGATAATATAATGACTTATATAGAGATAATTCTGGTGTACTAGAACAATCAATCATCATAGTCTTCTCCCTCCATTTGAGATAACCTCTGGTTCTGTATCTTGCAATGCTTTCATTCATAAGTCTTCCGTACACTGTTCTTCATCATGACTTTTAGTTCTTCTGCTTGATTTCTTTTAGTGAGTTTTTATCAGGCTAGTAATCTTGTGATTCTTGATACAATGACTGGTTGTTCTGGTTCTTCTTTTTCTTTCTTGGAATCTTTATGTTCTTCTTCATGTTTTTCTTTTACTTTTGGGTCCATGGAGTTTCTTGTAGATTCCATGCCTTAGAGATTCCACTTCTACCTTTCATCATAGGATCACGGATTTGGATGGACAACCATGAATACTTTAAGGCTTTTCTTAGAAGAGGTCTTCTTCTGTAGTTGAGATGAACACGTACTGTTTTTCATGGCTACTACCATGGATATATACATTTCATCATCTTCAATGGATCATAGGATTAGTTCCCTCCTAATCCTTGCTTCATGTAAGAGTGCATATAATCGACTCCCTCTGTTTGATAGAGTTCATACTTTCATCTGCATCCTTATTATCTTCTGCAATATATAATTGGCTCTCTCTATATAACAAAGTCCACACTTCCATCTTAGTTGTCATCATAAGTCTTTCTCCAATTTCTCTTGATGTCTGACTTCTAAGTCTCTTCAAGATTGATTCTGATTTCGGCTTATCTTGTAATAGCTTTCACATGATATATTTCATTATTTCATGTGTAATATCTAATGATATTCATTCTTATCTTGTTGTTATTCCATAGGTATAGTTCTTCTTAGAACACATTATCTTCCAAGAGATAGATATACAAGATATGTACAAAGACGATGCACACAAGATATGTACAAGAAAATAAGAAGAGTGTTGTTACCTTTTAGTAGAAGAAGTCTCTTCCATCCTGCTTAGTCTTCTTTGTCAGTTCCTTTTCTTTGGAAATCGATGCTTCATGTTTCTCCTTCCTTTTCTTTAGCTCAGGACACTGATTCCTATAGTGATCGTACTTTTGACAGTTGAAGCACTGTATTTATGAAATGTCTTTTCTTTGTTTTGGCTTCCTTCTTGAATCAAACTTTCTTTTGTCCCTGAAGTTCTTGAATATTGTTGTGAAGGCTTGATCATCGTACTTCTTTTGAGGTTTCTCTTTTGCATTGATCCTTGATTCTTCTTGAGCATAGCAAGTCCAAAGTTCTTCAAATGTCGGGTACTCCTTCCTTGTCTTCATGCTTGCGGCAAATGCATCCCATGTCTTGGAAAGACCATTGAGTACTATGTTCACCAATTCCTTTTCTGAAGTGATCTCTTCAATATATTGCAGTTGATCTCTTAGCTGGGAGATCCTTACAAAGTATGATGTTATGCTGTTGTCATCATTCATATTCATGTCACAGAGCTCATTCTTCAGACTCATAACTTCTCCAATGTTTCTGACTGAGAAGAGATTTGTTAGGGCATCGTACATCTTCTTCGATGAGTCAATATGGGAGATGTAGGGTATCAAGTGGTATTTTATGGAATCCACTATGATACTCATGGCATTGATGTCAACGCCTTTGAACTTCTCCATAGCTGCAATGTTCTGCGGTTCCTTCTCTTCTCCTTCTTCAAACTCTGGATTCACGATCTTTCCTTTCACAATATCCAACACTTTATTCTTAGAAAGGATGAGGTCAATCCTTGTCTTCCATGCTCTAAAGTTAGAGGCTCCATCTAGCTTATTCTCAGACTTCATAGAGTTTATCATGGCTTGCTTGACTTGGTCAAACCCTAGATTTGACCAGAAATCCAAACTTCACATCTTGGCCTTCTGAGTGTACCAGGAGATGCACTGGGCTAGGGCACACTGATCTATACAGCGATTAGGTCAATGTCATCACTTAAGGTGCCTTGAAAAGAGGTTTAGGGTTTCTGCAACTGCTTCTGCTGGTAACCCTAGCTACAATGCTTTTTGGAAACTGCTCCTGCTAGTAACCCTAGCAACAATACTTCAATGAGCTCAATATCTAGCAGCTATGTTTTCTTCTAGCATTTTAGGCTAACTGAAGGGGTGTGGGCCCATAACTTTTTAGAATATAGAATATGATGTGCTCTTTTTACCATTGACGATACCTTCATCACCCAACCATAGGCCGAAGCCTCCCTCTGAGCACCTTAACCTCGACCTGAGAATTCCTATGGAAGCAAACCCTAGGCTAGATATCCAAACAAAGAGTAGCACATATTTCCCCAAGGATAGTGCATCACAAAAATCTGATCAGATAGTCCAAACCCTAGCCAAGAGATATTCAAGCCAATACTGAGAACTAGCTATTGCTGCAGCTGCACCTGCAACCCTCCTCCAAACCTGCACACCAAACTGCAACTGCAGTGCGCACCAACTGGGAAAATGCAATTCTGAGATGTTGCAAATGAGAACTGGTGCCCTGTATTTATAATAATCCTGCTAGTTTTCCTGGGGCCGAATTCTCCTTCCGGGTATGTATCTGTTCAATATATTATTATTATTTCTGGCCAAATTATTCTCTTGGAGGCTAATAGCCTAATATAAATTATCTTCTTGAGCTGACAAGGCTTCTAGGATTATTAGCCAACTCATTAGGGTTTCTCTTGCTTCCCAGAGTCTTCTATTCTCATCAGGTTCACACGTGGGGGTAAATACCTCCCACAACTACCATAATATTAACACTTTTATCTCATAACCTTCAAATTTCTACTGCGACATACCTTGCTATAAAGTCGCCTTTATGTCCACATAACACTGATATAATTTGGAAACTTCTAAAATTTTGTCACTCAAATCCAATTTGTACATGCTAATGGATGTAGCATGCATCTCATGCACCCTCCTGCCGAGTGCGTCAACCACCTTATTCTCTTTTCCTTTGATATGATTTATGCCAAAGTCATACTCACTGCTGGAATTCTAACCACCTGATTTGTTTGTCATTTAAACTTGGATGTCCAAACACATACTTGAGACCACTATGGTATCTTCTCAATTCAAATGTTTTTCCCATGATATAGTCTCACCATGTCTTCAAGGCATGCACTATGGATACCAATTCTAATTCATGAGTAGCATAAAGCTTTTCATTCTCTTTTAAATTTCTTGATTCATAGCACACCACATGCACATTCTAACTAAGGACTCCACCGATCCCTTCCTTTCATACATCTGTGTTCACAACAAAGTCTTCATTTGAATCAACAATTCTCAAAATTGGCTCACTTGTCAACAAAATTTTCAAGTGCTAAAAACTCCTTGCACAATTCAGAGTCCATTCAAATCGTGCACCTTTATTTTGTAAGGATGTAATTGGATGCACATTCCTTGAGAATCCTTCAATAGAACTTCCACAATAACCTGCGAGTACCATAAAGGACCTCACCTCTACGACATTTCTTGGTGTTGGCCATTCCTCAATGGATTTTATCTTTTCTGGATCCACAACTATTCCTTCCTTGGAAATGATATGACCCAAATAATGAATCTATCATTGATAAAATGAGCACTTGCTCATCTTTGCGTAAAGTTGATGCTCTTTCAATAATTGTAGAACCATCCTTAAGTGTTGTTCGTGCTCTTTATTAGAATTTGAGTAAATAAGTATGTGATCGAGAAATACAATGACAAACTTATCTAAGTAACTCATGAAAAATCCATTCATCAAACACATGAAGACAAATGGTGCATTTGACAACCCAAATGGCACCATTGTGAAGTCATAATGTTTGTACCTCGTTCTGAAAGTAGTCTTGCTGATATATTCTTCTTTAATTCTCACTTGGTGATATCCAGATCTGAGATCTATCTTTAAAAATATCTGCATGCCCCTCAACTAATCAAAGAGGTCATATATCCTTGGAAAAGGATATTTGTTCTTTACTGTTACTTTGTTCAACTGCCTGAAGTCGATACAAAGTCTCAACGTACCATATTTCTTCATGAACAATATTGGGGCACCCCAATGCAAAACACTTGGGTGTATGTACCCCTTCTTAAGAAGCTCTTCAAGTTGCATCTGCAACTTCTTCATCTGTGACATAATCATCCTATAAGGAGTTTGGATACAGGTGCTGCTCCAACATTTTGAACACGTCTCGTTCTTTCTCTTTCAAGCTTGACTTTTTCAATAATTTTTTTGAAAGTTGTAGGTACTCCATCTGCATTCTCCTTTGACATATTTAATGAAACAAACAAACATATAGTTATATATCTATAACTATTAAAATATAAATAAATTAACTTACAAACGAATAATATGAATTTAATAAATCAACATACATTTTTGAATTCAACAAAAAGTTGTTTCAATACTGTTGTAGAGATTGAATCTCGATAGTTGAGTTTAACATCATCCCAACTTTCTTCATTCAACATCTTGAACATTTCCTCTTGTATTCTCATATACACCCTGTGACTAAATAAAAAAAAATAATGTTATATATATATATATATATATATATATATATATATATAATAAAATACTTAGAACATTGATATGTTAAACTAAAAAAATTAATTTTCTTGTCCTAACATAAATAAAAATAACTCAACAAACTTACTTTTTAAATTCATCACACATTTCTTCCATTGACAATTCTCCCGACCTTATAGGTGATAATGTATCTATGATAAGTTTATCATCCTTCACTCCATGTATTGTTCTCCAAGGTGTTATAGTCATATCATCTGGAAGATTTTTTATTTCAGGACATGTCTTACTTGTGCCACATATCAATGGTTTATCCTTCTTAACTCTCTGATTTTTTATACTAATATTTTACCATAGGGTGAAGATCTCATCTATAAAATCCCATACGTGTCCAATTTTAAATCCCAATTGAAAATATCTATCCATAGCTCTAAATAAATCACTTTCTTTGCGATTTTTCTCTTTTGTATTTTCATCATCAAGTGGGAATCCTATTTCAATACAACATTGCTTCTGAAACTTGGCATCAACATTTGATCTCTCCCCAAGACATATTTCAAAAAAATCATTATGGATAAATCTCACCCTTTGAATGAAATTCATGGAAATTCTGTACTCATTGTTTGTGTTTCCATGCCAATAACTTTTCTTATGAATCTATTAAACCGACATAAATTATGCATTTAACAGTCTCAAAAATAGTATTATTGTGATATTCTTGCATCAATTCACTTCTATCCTTTGCAGAATGATTTCCTCAAATCACATAATATTTGTAGTAAAATCATTTTTATCTATCAAATTATTCCCTCCTAGGAACTTCCATTGGGTCAACAAGAACTAGATAGGCAACCACATGTGCATATGGATTATTACTAATCAATGCTTTTAAATTGTGAATATGCAAGTGATGCAGTTTTATAATTTGATATTTTTCTTTCCCTTCTGCGAGTTTAAAAAGATGTTTCACATTCGACTGAAATGTGTGACCATCATCAACTAAGCTCGTCGTCCTCAATCTATTTTGAATGACATTTTGTGTTGTTTGAACATAATACCATTCTCTAGATCAACACCTTTTGTTATTATTTCTCTGCTAACTTTAGGACTTTCACTATAATACTCCTAGATAACGATGGATTCTTGAACATCATAAACACCATTTTCTTTCTTCCTATTATGAATTAAATGTGTTTAATCTAAATCAACAATTTTTTCATAATCAATAGGAATGGACTCATCATCAACCATCACTCTTTTGTGTTTATCTTGTTTATTATTTTTGCGAGAAGGAGTGATC
Organism: Picea engelmannii; assembly: GCA_009831015.1. Classification (NCBI taxonomy): domain Eukaryota; kingdom Viridiplantae; phylum Streptophyta; class Pinopsida; order Pinales; family Pinaceae; genus Picea; species Picea engelmannii. Next base: position 273,213 of record ML791364.1, read on the forward strand.
ACCTCATTGGACTAATCTCAACAAAATATTCATTTGGAGTTTCCTCATTTTAAAATGTAACCCTTTTAGGAATTCTAGAATGGTGATTTTGCTTTCTTCTTTCACATTCTTCTCTGTCTACTTTTGCAGCTTCAACCTTTGTTACTTTTTGTTTCTTTTTCATTCCTTCTTGTTTCTTTTCAATATGAAAAATGTTGATGACATCCATGATATTATCCTTTGTAGAGTAAATCCCCACTAACATATGTGAAAGTCATTCAACAAAATCCTATAGAAATAAAATATAACATTTTCATGTTAAATAAAATTAAAAAATTACCATTCAATACTAAAAATAATAAACGACACAAAAATAAAAATAAAAAACTTACATTGCCTTTCTCAATGCCATCAACGATGGAAGCACACAATTCTGAAAAACATTCATTCTTGTTATAATTTCTCAATTTGAAACAATAACTAATCTTGATATAAGTTATGCCTTGTTTGACAAGTTCATAAACAATATATGTGGCTGGCACCAAACATATATCTCGTAACAAGCCAAGTGCTTGATAATTTCCCTGCACATGTTCTAATTCGACACAATACAAATATATATGATATCGATTGTTTCCTTGTTTGTCTTTAACAAACCAATACTATTCCAATTTGTTTTCACCTTCCACAAATTTCCACTCTCTAACATTCTTAAGTTCCCTTGATATCTCAGGTGTTATGTTATCAATTTGTTGCCTAACATTCATGGAGGTTCTAGTTGCAATTTTGGATGCCATTATTGCAAGTCGTGATCCAGATATATTCATTGATAATCTCTTTTCTTCCATTTTTCCTAGAGGATAAAAAAATAAAATTAGGCCTTTTACATTATAATAAACTAAAAAAAAACATTGAATAGAAGAACTATTTTTTTTTTTTTTTTTAAATTTTTGACCCATGGAGTTATTATGTCTTTTTCAGGACCACGTCTGGGGGATGGGGTGATTCCTGACATTGCCCTAGCCCCCACGACCAAGCCCTGGACATTTCCCAGTAACCACCATGGGCCAAAACTAAAAAAAATTAAGTAAAAAGAAATAAAAAAGATAATTTTTTTTACAAAACTATACCTAAGCTTGTCTTTTCTTTTTCTTCTTTTTTTTCAAAAAATATTAAGGATTTTGTTAAAATTTTTTTGAAAAAAGTTTCAATTTTTTAAGAAAGTTGTGTGTTTTTAGAAAATATTTAGTGTTTTTTTTTGCATGAAAAATACTTATGTGATTCAAAAATGATCTTATAATTGTTGTTTCGGTAAATGGTAAGAACTTAAAAAATAACTAACCTATGAAATGCTAGATTCTCCTCAGATGTCTTCTCATTGTTTCTCCCTTGTAGTTTTCTCCAAATCGTTTAACGAATACTTCCCAAGATATCACACAATGTAAAAAGAAAAAACAAGACTTTGTATATATAACACAAATGATATAAATTACTGTTAGTATAACGAATGTGTGATAAATTAAAATGAAGAAGATTTCCTACATATATACCTAAAATTATATGGATCGTCGCTATGTTTAATGAATGTGAGATAAATAAACAAACATGAGAAATATTGTAATTAACAAGTAAATAATGAAATAAAAGAGTAAAAGTTGTTTTTAATTTTTAAGGGAAAATAATAAAGGGAAAAAATTGGGGGGAAATTTTGGAGGGAAAAATTTGAAGGGGAAATTTTGGAGGGAATATTTTGGGGGGAATTT
>ML791364.1:281849-298667 GCA_009831015.1 Picea engelmannii
TGATTGGAATGGATTGGTTGGACAAGCATCATGCTATCCTAGACTGTCATAACAAGACATTTACATGTCTTGATGGAAATGGAAAACAAATCATTGTGAAAGGAGTCCCAAGACCCATCTCTATAAGGGAGATTTCAGCCTTATAACTAAAAATATGTTTTAGGAAAGGATGTCAATTGTATGCAGCTCATGTGGAAGAGCCAGATAACACAAAGGGGCCAAGCCTTGAAGATTTCTCGGTGCTACGGGAATTTGAAGATGTATTCCAAGAAATACCCAGATTTCCACCAAGAAGGGAGATATATTTATCAATTGATTTAGTGCCAGGAGCTGCCCCGGTGTCAAAAACACCTTACAAAATGAGTGCACTAGAGTTAAAAGAATTACAAATGCAGTTGGAGGAATTGTTGAAGAAAGGGTACATACGTCCAAGTGTTTCACCTTGGGGAGCACCGGTACTTTTTGTCAAAAAGAAGGATGGAACCTTGTGGTTGTGTATTGACTTCCGATAGTTGAACAAGTACACCATAAAGAACAAGTATCCTCTACCCCGAATTGATGACCTCTTTTATCAGCCAAGAGGTGCAAATATATTCTCAAAGATTGACCCGAGGGAAGGATACCATCAGGTAAGAATCAAGGAAGAAGACGTTCATAAGACAACCTTTAGGACCAGGTATGGGCATTATGAATTTGTAGTGGTGCCATTTGGACTGACCAATGCACCAGTTGTCTTCATGTGCTTAATGAATGACATATTCATAAATTATTTGGATATGTTTGTCATAGTATTCCTGGATGACATACTTATCTATTCTAAGTTTGAAGAGGAGCATGAACATCACTTAAGATTGGTATTGCAAGTACTGAGAGAACATCAATTGTATGCCAAGTTGAGTACATGTTATTTTTATAAAAGGAAGATCCATTACTTGGGACACATTATTTCAAAGCAGGGCATAGCAGTAGATCCATAGAAGATCGAAGCCATTAGAGGATGGCCAAAACCCATAAATGTGTCAGACGTTAGATATTTTATGGGATTATATGGCTACTACAGAATGTTTATAGTAGGGTTCTCTAAGATTTCTCATCCCATCACTTCTTTGCAAAAGAAGGGAACTAAATTTGAATGGACACTCAAGTGTGAAAATAATTTTAATCTGTTGAAGGAATTACTTACTAGTGCACCCACGTTAAAGATTTATAATCCAAATGAAAGTTTTGTGGTATGAATAGATGTATGTAAGGAAGGACTTGGGGGAGTCCTCACGCAAAATGGACATGTGATGTAGGAGAATCGTAAGCGAGCCAACAAAGCAAGCATAAAGGTGAAGGACAGCTGGAATTGCATTAGCACACATTTTGAGAACAATTTGAATTTCAAAGGGTAAAGCATTAATGAAATATCTGAAAGGATGTATTTGCATTTATGTTTTGGAGATTGTAAAAATATCTTGAGCAATGCTCTGATCTGTCGTATATGGAGGCATTTAATTGTAATGAATGTAAAGTAGATAGATTTTAATTCTGATTAGATAGTTAGAGCTGTAAGAGGGAAAACTCTAAAATTCTCCCTTGTAGGTATTGTATTAGGAGGAGTTATTCTCAATTGTAAGGCAATAGAGTAAGAGAGCAAGAGAATAGGAGAGCAGAAGAACATATATTTTAGAAATCCCATAAGAAGATAACTGTTTGTATTGAACTCATGTAGGGATGCACTTGGATTAATATAAAGAAGCTTTGATCTAAATTCATGGTGTTTTTATGCATTATGTTACATCTTTAAATGGTATGTTTATAGTTTTCTTATGTTCTCTGTCATGCATGTATTTTCAATGCTATGTGCATATATGCTCATGATTTCATGTTGAATATATGAAGTCTTTGAATAAGAGGAATATGAGTTTCAATTGTTTCTCTTCCTGAGAATTCTTGCAAGGAGTGTAGTGATAGTCCACAAAGAGTGCGTTGACGAAGTTCTGGGTTCATCTCAGAAAGATCAGGAGGGATACCATTGTTCTCATACCAGCAGAAGTGAAGGTATAGCACCAATCTATGCAAAGTGTGCGCAGGCTTGCAAAACTCTTAGATTTTAACAACCAGGGAGGAAGGTCGAAGAAATGCTATTGTAGGGAAGTGCACAGAGTTAGAGGTGGTGAATAATCATCGGTTATTGTGAATGCCACAAGGAATGCGTGCATGAATCCTTTAGAAATCCTTGATTTTGTAGTAGAACAAAGCTCAGGAAGGATAGAGACTTGGAAGGAGTTCGAAGGTGAGACGAGGATTGGAGCCATCTCGCAGAAGCCAAATTCAGAAGGGAAAATAAGACAAGCTATTTGGCTAGAAGTATTTGAGAAGTCTGAACGAACGATTGAATTTCTCAGAGGGAGAATCACGAAGTTCCGTGGGTCGTTGGATCTTGTAGACTAGCAGGAATATTAAGGACGAGTGTATTTCAACACTTGTAATCTTAGGAGGGATAGTGGCCATTGGATCCAAATCAATGAGGGCCATTGATTGCATGCTTGAATTCTCCATTTTGGAGGTCAGGGCATGGAGGAAGTTTTGATTCAAAGTCGAGAGTTGCTAAGTCCCGATTCACGAAGTCCCGATAGAATCAGGACCATCAGATCACGGGAAGCTCAGAGCCTTCAATCGTGATGAGAAATCATTGTGATTTCGGCTATCGGTGAAAGGTATTGTTGCATTACAAATCACCGGTACACGAAATCCCGAATAGCCAAAATATTTGGCCCCAATTTGTAGTCAAGGGCCACATCAAGAAAAGTCAAGGGAGGAATCAAAGGACCTGATATACCTTTTTGGTGGAGTGTGCGTGGTCACATTAGTTGGTCACGTGGATGTGAGTTGGTGCTTAGTGCTTGTTCTCATAGGCGTAACTCCTAAGAAGGACATGTGGATAGACATTTGTGTGTTGAGGATTCCTGCAGGGAATCAAAGAGTCAATGAGACTCAAGGGGGAGATTAAGAATGATCCTTAGACAGGGAGGTCATGAAAAACCTATTGAGGTAGGGGTGTCTGCGTCAGGTGGTATCAGAGCTTACAACCACTGTTTTCTGTAAGAAGGATAGGATAGAAGGCAAGTTGTGATTCGAATTCTGCGTGGAATGGATTTGAAACAATGTCACCCATAAGACATCAAGATAAACTAATGCCCGATCCAGTTGTGGAAAGGGAAATGAGAGAAATCCGTGCTCGATTAGATGCTATGGAGACAACACATAGATGGAAAATTGAAGCTGGAGATGTTAGTGAGGCTGAAAGTGAGAATGAGGCAGGAAATGAAGAAGAAGTTGTAGCTGAAGACGTTGCAGAAGAACTTCTATTTAGAGCTGTTGCAAGAATAGGTTCCAGGACAAAAGTGGACATCCCAATGTATGAAGGCAACTTAGACGTTGAAGAGCTATTAGATTAGTTTAGAGCTCTAGACAAGTACTTCAATTATGAAGATATCGAAGAGGATAAGAAATTCAAACATGTCATCACTAGACTTAAAGTGCACACAACATTGTGGTGGGATGAACTGCAGGCTGACAAGCGTTGCAAAGGCAAGCAAAAAACAAAAAGCTGGGATAGAATGGTTGCAAAGATGAAAGCCAAATTTATACCCAGAGAATACCAAATCAATTTGTTTTGAAGAATGCAAAATTTGAGACAGAAGGGGATGACAGTGAAGGAATACACTGAGGAGTTCTACAAGATAAAAATTAGAGAAGGTCATCGTGAAAGTGATGATGAGAAGGTCTCTAGGTACATGAATGGTATGAGATATGAAATTCAAGATGAGATGAGCATGGTGATGATTAGAAATATGGAATATGCTTTTCATATTGCTCTGAAGGATGAAGAGAAATTGGCTCAAAAACAAAGTCAAAGAGGCAGAGGTAAAAGTCAGAGTAGAGGAAATCAATTTCCCAAGACAGAGTACATAAGCCTAAGGAGGAAGAAAAGAAACCTCATACTCACCCAGAAAGAGGAGGAAGTTCACAGGGAAGACAATGACATAAATACTTTTCCATGAGCCAGAGGAACAGGAAGATGCAGAGGTGGTGAGATAAAATGTTTTGTCTGTGGAAAGATCGTACATAAGTCTTATGAATGTCCTGAGAGAAAAAGATATGGAGGAGGAGAAGCTCACATTTCATAAGCACAAGGAGAAATGTTGAGGCAGAAGATGCAGAAGGCAGAAGATCCTTAATGATGAGGAAAATTCTCTTGAAGCCAGGGAAGGAGGCGAAGAATCCAGTCCAAAGAAATAGTTTATTTAGGACTGCTTGCAAGACCAGGGACATGGTATGAAAGGTAATAGTGGACAGTGGAAGCATAGATAATTTAGTATCCATAGAAATGGTGGAGAAGCTAGAATTGGACACTGTTGCATATCCAATCCCATACAAGGTTTCATGGTTGCAAAAGGGACATTAGGTAGCAGTCACTAAACAATGTTTAGTTGAATTTAAGATAGGGGGTTGCAAAGATGAAATCTTATGTGATATTATTCCCATGTATGTATTTAATATTTTGTTGGGTAGACCATGGAAATATGACATAAATTTTGTTCATGATGGGAGAAGGAACACATACACCTTAGAGAAGAATGGTAGGACACATATGTTGCTTCTAATTGAAGATAACAAGGTGAAAGAAGAAACAATCAATACTATACTTCTCATGAGTGGGAAGGAACTTCTTGATGAAGTCAAGAAAGAAGAATACATACAATTTGTTGTAGTGAGAAAAACCAGAGTCATTTTGACAAGTACTTCGATAGACGATCTACCAGAGGAAATTCAGGAACTGCTAGAGAATTTTGTTGATATCGTGGTGAATGATTTACCTTGTTCATTTCCACTCATCAGAAGTATAATCGATCAAATTGACCTTATACCTAGAGAAAGTTTACCAAACAAATCAGTGTACAGATTGATGCCGTAGGAGAATGAAGAGGTCAAGAAGCAAGTTCAGGGTTTGATGGATAAAGAGTTAATTAGAGAAAGCTTGAGTCCATGCACTGTACCTACATTGTTAAGTCTGAAGAAAGATGGTGGCTGGAGAATATGTATAGAATAGAGAGCTATAAACAAGATTGTCATCAGGTATAGATTTCCTTTACCCAGGATGGATGACTTGATGGATTGCTTGAGTGGAGCAATTTTTTTTCCAAAAAATGACTTGAAAAGTGGATATCACCAGATTCGAATGAGGGAAGGTGATGAATGGAATAAAGCATTCAAAACGAATGAAGGACTATATGAATGGCTTGTCATGCCATTTGGTTTGACGAATGGACCAAGTACTTTCATGAGGTTGATGAATGAAGTCTTGAAATATTTCATTGGAAAGTTTGTAATCATATATCTTGATGATATACTGATTTTCAATAAGACTGAGCAGGAACACTTGAGACACTTAACTCTAGTGATGAGGAGGTTGCGGCAAGAGAAGTTGCTGATAAATTTGAAGAAGTCATCTTTCATGAAGAAATAACTCATTTATTTAGGGTTTGTGATCTCTTCGAACGAGTTGAAGATGGATCCTGAGAAGGTAAAAGAAATGAGGGATTGGTCATCGCCAAAGAACATCTTTGAATTCAGAAGCTTCAATGGATTAGCCATATTTTACAGAAAGTTCATCAGGAATTTTAGCGGGATATGCGCACCATTGATGGACACGGTTAAGAAAAGACACAAATGTTTTCATTGGACAGAAGAAGCGGATAAATGTTTTAAGTTGTTGAAGGATAAGATAACTGAACAACCAGTTCTGGTTCTTCCAGACTTCAGCAAAACATTTCAAGTAAGATGCGACATGAGTGGATTTACGATTGGAGCGATCTTAAGTCAGGACAACAAGCTAATTGCATACTTCAGTGAGAAGCTGAACGAGACCAAGATGAAATATTCCAAGTATGATAAAGAATTTTATGCAATCATACATGCATTAAAGAAATGGAGGCATTACTTGGTTCCAAAGGAGTTTTTCTTATATAGTGATAACCATTCTTTACAATTCATAACTCAACAGGAAAAATTGAACCAGAAGCATGACAAATGGGTTGAATATATGCATAATTTTACTTTTGTTATAAAGCATGTTTCTGGAACTAATAACAAGGTTGCTGATGCATTGAGCAAGAAATGTTTGATTCTGCAGGAGTTTAGAATGAAAACTTTAGGTTTTGACAATCTCAAGGAGATGTACAGAGATGATGCAGATTTTAAAGAAGCCTATAAAGCATGTGAGAATGCAGTTCTCAGAGATAGAAGCCAATGGACTAAATACTTGATTCAGGATGAACTATCGTTCAGGGGAAATCATATGTGTATACTGAAATGCTCTATGAGAGAGAACCTCTTGAAGGAAAAACATAGTGGGGGTTTGGCTGGACATTTCGGCCATCATAATAATTTTTCACAACTGAATGGCTCATACTATTGGCTAGGGATGAGGAAGGATGTCAATAAATTCATGAAAAGATGCATAATTTGTTAGCATGCAAAGGGGAAAAGATAGAATACGGGGTTGTATCAACCATTGCCAGTACCAGAGAGGTCATGGGATGCAGTAAGCATGGATTTTTTGTTAGGACTATCGAGGACACATAGGGGTTGTGAATTCATATTTGTGGTAGTCGATAGATTTTCAAAAATGGAACATTTCATACCATGTCAGAAAACTAGTGATGCAACTCACATTGCAAATCCATTTTTCAAAGAAGTTGTTAGACTTCATGGCTTACATAGGAGTATTGTTTTGGACAGGGATACCAAATTTGTTGGTCATTTCTGGAGGACACTATGGAAGAAGATGGGGACATAATTGTCTTTTATATCAACATATCACCCTCAGATGAATGGACAGACCGAGGTAGTGTACCAAAGTATGGGATGTTTATTGAGGAGTTTAGTAGCTAAACATGACAGTCAGTGGGATCAGATTTTGACACAAGCGAAATTTGCATATAATGATTCACCTAACAGAAGAACATGATAGATCCCATTCCAGATAACTTATAGAATTGATAGAACATGATAGATCCCATTCCAGATGAGTATTTGAATTGAGAGACTTAGGACAGAGTGAATTCAGAAGTGTTGGAGCAGATAATTTTGCAGTAGAGATGCAAGAGCTTCATAGAAAGATTAGGGAGCGGCTAAAGAATTCCAACCAGAAATACAAGTGTAGAGCATATCAACACATAAGAGAACTTCAGTTTGAAGTGGGAGATTTAGTCTTATCTCACCCGAGGAAAGAGAGATTCCCAAGGGGAACGCATAATAAGTTGAAGATGAAGAAGATAGGGTCGTGCAATATTTTGAGGAAATTTGAGACCAATGCTTGTGAGATAGAATTGCTAAATGATGTGGGAATCTCACTCATATTCAACATAGTAGATATTTACCCTTACAGAGCCGATGGAATAGAGGGGTTGAAGGATCAAAAGGAAATTCAATGGGTTAAACAATTACCTATAGCTGAAAAGTCGCAGATGGAAAAAATAATTGACCAAAGATTTGGGAAGAAGACTGGAAGAAAATAATATTTTGAGTATTTGATAAAGTGGAAGGGACACACGATTGAGGATGTCAGTTGGGAAGGTGAAGCAGATATCCAAAGACATGGACAGACAGTGCATGAGATCATGAACATGAGTCCATGAATTTTTCATCCAAGGGAGTATGATGCAGGAGCATCGTAAGCGAGCCAATAAAGCAAGTGCTAAGGTGAAGGAAAACTGGAATTGCACCCACGCACATTTTGAGAAAATTTTGAATTTCAAGGGATAAAGAATTAATGAAATATCTGAAAGGCTGTATTTGCATTTATGTTTTGGAGATTGTAAACAGATCTTGAGCATTGTTCTCATCTGTCATATATGGAGGCATTTAATTGTAATGAATGTAAAGTAGATAGATTTTAATTCTGATTAGATAGCTAGAGTTGTAAGAGGGAAAACTCTAAAAATCTCCCTCGTAGGTATTGTATTAGGAGGATTTATTCTCAATTTTAAGGCAATAGAGTAAGAGAGCAAGAGAATAGGAGAGCAGAAGAACAGAGATTGTAGAAATCCCATAAGCGGATAACTGTTGCTATTGAACTCATGTACAAATGCACTTGGATTAGTATAAAGAAGCTTTGATCCAAATTCATGGTGTTTTTATGCATTCTGTTACATATTTAAATGGTATGTTTACAGTTTTCTTGTGTTCTCTGTATTGCATGTATTTTCAATGATATGTGTGTATATGCTCATGATTTCATGTTGAATGTATGAAGTCTGTGAGTAAGAGCTATATGAGTTTCAATTGTTTCTCTTCCTGAGAGTTCCTGCAAGAAGTGCAGCGAGAGTCCACAAAGAGTGCGTTCACAAAGTTCTAGGTTCATCTCAGAAAGCTCAGGAGGGATATCGTTGTTCTCATACCAGCATAAGTGTAGGTATAGCACCGAGCCATAAAAAGTGTGTGTAGGCTGGAAGAAGTCTTAGACTTTACCAACCAAGGAGGAAGGTCGAAGAACTGTTGTTGCAGGGAAGTACATAGAGTTAGAGGTGGTGAATAACCAGGGGTTATTATGAATGCAGCAAGGAGTGCATGCAAGAATCCTTTAGAAATCCTTGAGTTTGTAGCAGAACAAATCTTAGGAAGGATGGAGATTTGGAAGGAGTTCTAAGGCGATACAAGGACTGGAGCCATCTCGCAGAAGCCAAATTCAGAAGGGAAAATATGCCAAGCTATTTGGATAGAAGTATTTGAGAAGTATGAACGAATAATCGAATTTCTTAGAGGGAGAATCGCGAAGTTCCATGGGCCGTTGTATCTTGCAGACCAATGGGAAGATTAAGGCTAAGTGTCTTTCAACACTCGTAAGCTCAGGAGGGATAGTGGCTGTTGGATCCAGATAAACGAGGGTCATTGATCGCGTGCTTGAATTCGCCATTTCAGAGGTCGGGGCATGGAGGATGTTTCGATTCAAAGTCGAGAGTTGTGAACTCCTGATTTGCGAAGTCCCGATAGAATCAGGACCGTCATATCACGAGAAGCTTAGAGCCATTGATTGTCATGAGGAATCATCGTGGTTTTGGCTATTAGTGAAATGTGTAGTTGCAATACAAATTGTCGGTACCCGAAATCCAAAATAGCCGAAAGATTTGGCCCCAGGTCATAGTCGAGGGCCATGCCAATAAAAGTCAAGGGAGGAATCAAAGGACCCGATATACCTTTTTGGTGGAGTGTGCGTGGTCACGTCAGTTGGTCATGTGGATGTGAGTTGGCTCTTTGTGCTTGTTCGCATAGGCATAACTACTAAGAAGGACTAGTGGATAGACATTTGTGTGTTGAGGATTCCTGCAGGGAATCAAAGAGTCAATCAGACTCAAGGGGGAGATTAAGAATGATCCTTAGACTGAGAGGTCGTGCAAAACCTACTGAGGTAGGGGTGTCTGCGTCAACATGTCATTGGATATGAGTCTAGAAATCTTAAGGAACATGAGAGGAACTATTCCACGCATGACTTGGAACTTGTTGCCATTGTTCATGCCTTGAGGATGTGGAGGCATTATCTCATGGGGAAGAAATTCGAATTAAGGATAGACCACATTGTCCTGAAGTATCTTTTTGAACAACCAACATTGAATGCCGGACAAACAAGATGGATGGAATTTTTAAGTGAATATGACTTCGATATCAAGCATATCAAGGACAAGGAGAATAAAGTTTCCGATGCACTTACTAGAAGAGTGCATACCATGCATGCTATTGCTATCAGTATGGATCAGGAAAACTTGAAGAGAAGAATTTTAGATGGTCTTGTTACAGACTAGCATTACCTACAGGTAAAGAAAAACTTATAGCAAGGAAATATCAACTGAAACTAAAGGAATATGAGATAAAGGAAGATGGATTACTCATGCATAAAATAAGAATCTATGTTCCTATCTCTAGAGAACTGAGGAATTTGGTACTGAAGGAAATGCATGATGTCCCTTATGCTAGACATCCTGGTTACCATAAAACAATTACAGTAGTAGAAGCCAGTTCTTTTGGCCAGGAATGAAGAAGGATGTTGTTGATTACATCGCTCGATGTATGGAATGTCAAAAGGTGAAGGCTGAGCATAGGCACCCAACGGGTTTGCTGCAGCCATTTCCAATCCCAGAGAAGAAATGGGAAGTGATCACCATGGATTTCATCATAGGATTACCCATAACGAATAAGAAACATGATTCAATCATGGTGGTGGTTGGAAAATTAACAAAGGCTAGTCATTTTGTGCCTGTGAAGACAACACATACAACGACTAATATTGTAGAAATTTTCATGAAGGAAATTTCTAGGTTGCATGGGATACTTAGGACAATTGTCTCGGACATAGATACAAAGTTTACCTCCAATTTCTAGAGGGGATTTTTAAAGGATTTTTCACAAATCTTAACTTTAGCACAACATATCATCCCCAGACAGATGGGAGAACAGAGAGGGTTAATCGAATAATTGAAGACATGCTAAGAATGTATGTGATGGATAAGCCATCTAAGTGGGAAGATTACTTACACTTGGTTGAGTTTGCATATAATAATGGGTATCAAGATTCATTGAGAATGGGCCCATTTGAAGACTTATATGGTAGGAAACACGATACTCTAGTAGGCTGGGACAACCGAATAGATAGAGTTGTACTTGGGCCAGAGTTTCTCAGGGAAATGGAAGACCAGGTGGTTAAGATCAAGAAGAATTTAAAGGCATCTCATGATAGACAGAAACCTTATGCAGACAAGAACATAACAACTAGAGAATTTAAAGTAGAGGAGCATGTTCTTTTGAAAGTGAAGCCCAAGAAAATATCTTTGAAATTGGGTAGTTGTACAAAGCTGACAACCAGATTCTGTGGTCCATTTGAAATATTGGACAGAATAGGGCTAGTTGCATACATGCTTGCATTGCCTGCTTCCATGAATGTGCATAATGTATTTCATGTATCTTTACTAAAGAAATATGTACATGACCCTAACCATGTTATTAATTGGCATCTGATTCAGGTAGAGACGAAGGGAGATTTTTCAGGTTCAGCCAATGCAGGTATTGGACATAAAAGTCAAAATGCTCCAGAATCGAGTTATAGAGTTGGTAAAAGTTCAGTGGACCTACTATGGTCCTGAAAGATTCTACCTGGGAGCATGAAGATGCCATGCGGGCACAATACCCACAACTTTTTGAATAAATTTTAGATTTTGATCTCTATTTTGTATATTCATTGAGGACAGTGCCAAGATAAGGAGGACAGGATGTAACACCCCAGGTTTCAAACCCCCATTTTAAATAATGTATTGTTACAATGCTGAGAGGCCCGAGTGCCAAAACAATTATTAAAGGGCTAGTATTCCCAAGAAATGTAATGTTTTGATCATTATTAATAATAAACACATTGATGGCTGCTAGATGGACAAGGACTAGAGTTATAGGGGGCTATGATTCCACCAAAGAGGGGGTTCGAGGGGCTAAGTGTTTATTCCTATGTTAATTACCCTTTTTTCCTAAGGGAGGGGATCAATTACGTGAGCTTCTTGGGGAAGGCCAGGAGGTTCTTGATTCCCCATGAAGTTACTTAAACCTACCTCTGATCTGATGGAGGGGTTCAACTCATGGCTTATTCATTGATTTTACTGTATGTTCATTCATTTCCCTCACACACTTTCATGCACTTACTCACCCATTCATTGATCCATCCTCACCTGCATCCTGGCTTGGAAAAGGGAACTGAACTACTAAGAATTAGCCACAGGATAGTTGGCTGTGGTGGTCGTTGGTGCAATCCAGCCATGAACTAAGTCCTGGATGACTCAGATGCATTGGATCGTGCCCTATTTTTCTCACTATTGAGAGTCTTGAGAGTTCCAACATTGAGATTTTGTACCAGTTGAGCTGGAGGCCCTAGAAAAAGGAGAAGGATTGCATGAGGGACTGCGTGGTAGAGAAGGGTGGAGGTCCATTCTCTTGGGCAGTACAAGATGGGTAGAAGATAGCTGGGTACTTTGATTGTTGTGGGTGCTGGGAAACTTGTGAGACCTTGAGAGATGACTGGTTTGGGAACCCAAGTACACTCTGGAATCGTCCTTGTGGATTCATAGCCTTAGCTTGAGGGTGACACTACTGTTGAGATTTGGAGCAGTGGTGTCTAGTATTGGGTGGAATGTCCTTGGTCTGCAACTAATTGGTGTTGCCTTTTTATAAATAAAAGTGGTCTTTGTTGTGATATTATTATCTATGTATGAATGTATTTCGCTATGCATTTTAATTATCTTTTAACTAAATCTTACATTATGCATGCTTGTTGGATATTGTTGTGCATGTCGTTAAAGTATTTTCTTTTATGCATCCTTAAATTGTAAAAAGGTATCGGTAAGAGAAAGAAGTCCAAGGGAGGGCTTGAAGGTAGCATACCCTAGCCTGTAGATGGTTGGGGATGTTACATAGGACCGGCACTAGAACTCTTTATATCAATCCAAATCATTCTAGTTATACAAGGTCTAGGAAAGAATTTCTCACTAAATCAATTTCCATAAGTGAATTGATTTCAAGTGAATGTTGTCAAAATAATTGTTTGAAAAACATGGACTACATGTATTCCTTGAATAAAAGAAATCCATATTTTTCAATGAATAAAAGAATGAGAAAATCATATTTGATGGGGCGCATTATATCCACCAATACAAGATATGATTATCGCATTGGGAACATTTTACTTTGCAGAAAGGCTTTCAAAAAAAATCACTCAATTGGTAATCTGTGTGTATTAAGAATCGAGACAAGGTTGGAAAAACATCCTTTATTTTATTCAAAGGTACATCATGGACAAGTGAGTGGGCCATTTACAAGCACTACATTGTCATGGATGAGTGATTTATTTTCCAAACATGGAGAGTGTATGCCAGATAGAGACACAATACATATTCCAGATAATTTCTCAAGGAGGGAAATCTAAAAATTGTACAAAGGATATCTTGAAGGTGTTGAAGGAAATGGTAATTTTATTACAGATGCATATTTTACAGGAATATGGAAGAAACAATTCAAAAATGTCTATATTCCTAAGAAGTCAAGGACGAGGGTTCGCAATATATGTGCTACTCTTAAATCAGGAAGAGATAAATCTGAAGGGGTAGAAAGTGGTATGCATTTACTATTTTGCTTTTTTTAAATTGGATAGTTATCAACTATGAAAACATATGATCAATATTTTCATTTTATGTCATGTGCATATTCCATAGTCAAAGCACTTCAAGAACATCGAAATCAAAAATCAAGTGAAAGGAAAAAGTTGTACAAACATTGGAAGACGTGTTATGATATTCCAAAAAAATATTTATGTATGATAATTGATGGCATGGACCAGAAGAAAACACTTCTACCACATTTTGTCTATACACCCAAAAATTTACAGGAAGATAATTTCATTTAGTTTCACTTGGTTGGTTGTATGGTTTTCAATGGAAAAATGTGTCCAAGGGTTTACTTCATAGCTCCAAATATTCATAATGATGAAAATATGACCATGATCATAATTCATCATGTGCTCACTCATTGGTCTAGAAATCTTCCTCAAGTTCTCTATCTACAATTGGAAAATAATAATCAAATTGTGTTTGGATATCTAAGCATGCTTGTTGAAATGAGAATCTTTCAAAAGGTGAAAGTTGGTTTCCTTCTTGTTGGAAACACTCATGATCATATTGATCAAATGTTCAATCATTTTTCAGTAACATTGAATAGGGAAAATGTTGGAATCCTACCATCATTGATTGAATGTATTAAGAAAGCATACATTCCAGAGCTTGTTTTTCATATATTAGAAGAAATGATTGACATGCGAATATTTATTCATGGATCACATCATGAAGACAAATGTATCGAGTAATTTAATGACATTAGCTTCCAACATCAATTTTGTTTCAAAAAAGTTGATGGGAAAACACTTATATGGAGAAAAAAATATTCAACTACTACATAATGGGGGCCTTCATCAGGTTTAGCATTTTTGAAGTTCATTCTAGATCGTCCAATATTTGCATCAAAGTTATTATTTTTACAATTAGTTGTTGAAATCCATAATGCACAGAGGTGTAATAGAGATGTAGATTATTCTGAATGCTTGGAAGAAATAAAAAAGTCCATTAAGGATACATACGAGTAATTTGATGTTGTTGATTACGTTTGGTGGGAGTATTTTTTCAATAGTCAAAGTGACATAATTTCAAGCTCAACAAATGAAGATACATTGTTGAAGACTCCATTTCATTGGCCACAAAATATAGAAAATGAATTTGAAGAAACAAACAATTTTGAAGTTCAACAAGAATCTCAAGGTGTTATTGAGTTTACACAAGCAGAGGAAAGAGAAATCTATATTGGTTCGCGAAGGTCATGTGCACAATGTGAAGCCATGGAAGACACTTACATGGGTTTAGTACAAGATATTAAGGAGGGTAGCATGAATGTAGTCTTAGCGACTAGAGATCCACTTGGTTATCCATTATATATTGCAAAGGTTATAAATATTGAGAAATAAATTGATGATTTTATTGCAATTGAATTGCATTTGTACACAACAAGTACACATCCATTCAATGGTGTGTACAATCTAGAGATGGTGGTTGAGAAACATGTCAATAGAAAGAGAAAAATAAAGTGTTAAAATACAACTCGTCATCGCACTCACCTCTTAAAATTAGATGATGTTGACATACTTGTTTATGACTTCAATTTGACAAATATAGGAACTCTTTGCTCCAAGACAACAAAGATTATCAAGAGGTTTCTTCCACAAGAAATACATGCAAGATGGGTTTCTGCTGAACCTAGTGATAGATCTAAAAGGCTTTTGACATCTAAAATCTTGGGCATGCATGTAGACTCAAATGGTGCATTCATAGACAATGGAGAAGAGTATGGATCATCCACATCTTCATCCAATCATTCATTTGAAGACAATGTAGACTCTGATGGTATTTGAGAAACCATGAGTCAATCTGAATAAGTGTATGAAATTTTTTATGTATTTTTTATCCATATGATGTTTGTATGGTAATTAGAAATGAGCATTGAACTTACATATGATATTACATGAAGTTATGAATCATTTTTATGTTTTATGAATTATATGTTTTGATTATGGAGAATACAATAAAATTTCTTAGCTCATATTTTTTGAATATGGATAATATAACAATACTTTTAACGATTAATTTATGTTTCATTCAATGCAACTTGTATATACTTTTTTTATTATTAAAGTTAAAAAATGATTAAAAAGTGATGTTGATTTTTTAAAGTATATTGGTATATTTTCATGGCATTATAATAACCTTGTGCTTTGAGTGATAAAGTAAGATTTGAAAAGTAATCATTTAAGGGTTTATTTTGTTTACTGTTGTAACGTAGATCTGCATCCCCTGCCTCTCTTCTCTATTTCCCTATGCCTTCATCAAATTTTACTCTTATGGTTGGTTAAGTCATTTTCCCATTAATGAGTGACTTGGTTCTTATTCATTTCTTCTTGGTTTGAGCCTTTGCTGGTTTCTTTTTTGTTTTTCTTGAAAGGATGAAATATATGTTGGATTTAGTTCAGATTACTTGTCATCATATTTTCCATTGATCCAGCTCACCAAAGTTCGACCAAGCCTTTTACTAAACGTAGGAAACACCTGTGGACAAATGAAACCATTCAGAATGGTCATTTTCGGGCCATGATTGCCAAAATGAATAGGGAAATTTTCAATAGTAAAGATCCACCAAGCAAATCATATCAACGACTATCGTCCATGGAGGGGTGCATAATTGTGCAGAATTTAACACCAAGAGTCATCGAAATTCCCAAACCCCCGAAGTATTTAAAATGGCTAAAGCTCAGGTTAATTAGTGATAAGCGCTGGCTAATCACTTTGGCGATTTTATTTCGGGAGATTGGCATACTTCACATCCATGAATTCCTTAAGACCCAAATCTCGAACTCCCAACGAACCGAAGAGAACCTGGGCCATTCATCTATCAATACACGCGGCGATGGATCATTTACTTTGGTGATTTTTAGTTTGGGAGTTTTCCAAGCACAAACAATTGAAACTCCCAAAGCCCGAAGTGTCGAAAACCCTAAACAAACCAGGACCATACATCAATGGTGACATGTGGAATCAGATCGTCCACTTCAGGATTTTTCCTCCGGGATATCTTAATGCTTCACATTTGAAACTCTCGAAGCTTGGATTTCTGAAGAGAATATGGACCGTTCATCCATCATGGCATGTGGGGACAGATCATTCACTTCGAAAATTTTCCTCTAGGAGATGTTTCATGTTTCACATTCAAAACACCCGAAGCCCAAAAGTCTGAAGTGAATCTGGACCATTGTTCCTAGGTCAATGAGAACCGTTGATCCTCGCAGTAGGTAAATGTCACCCATATCTTGAATTGTAATCAGATCGACGACTATAGTTCATTGCAGGGACACAAAATGCTCGATCGATTAAGCAGTCTTGCAATTGGAACCATGGTATTTTTGGAAGGGTACGTGGTAGCTTGTGGTGGATTGCGGGCCCAAAGGCGGTTTGAATCCAAACCACCCTCAACAGCTCCCGCAATAACATGCTTGAATGACATCAGATCACTGCATCACCTCCATGTCACCTCCACTCATCCACTCACTACTCTCTCTCCTCTCACCACCCAACACTTATCCTCCGTTAACCCCCATGCTGATCTCCATCGACGGTGGCCCACCTATTCATATCAATGGTTCTT